>JANHFQ010001873.1:261895-272323 GCA_032468035.1 Aparallactus werneri
TTTAGTAAATGGGTTTTAGGGGTTGTTACTGTTTTATTGTTTTAATTGGTATTTATTGGGTTTTAATTTGTGTAAGCTGCCCTGAGTCTCCTTGATTGGGCGGCATATAAATAAAATAAAATAAATAAATAAATATATACAGCCTCATGCTACATAACTAAACTCCGTTTCATGCTGAATAAACTAAATTATTAATGCATCTTAAATAGAAAACTATCGTTAGATAGATTTTTACTCCAAAAGCATTTTATTCAAGTAAATTTAATAACAATAAAAAATCCGATTTAAATTTTTAAAAATCTGATTTATTTATTTATTTATTTAAAGCATCAATTTTTATCCACCCTGCCCTGAACGTAGCTATTCCAGCTGTGTGTTTCATGCTTCCATACATGAGAGTTTGAGTACTGACACTCCTCAGCTTATGACCACAATTGAGCCTGTAATTTCTGTTGCTAAGTGAGATAGTGGTTAGATGTTAAAATGGGGCAAAGTTCACTTTCCTTGCTGCCACCGTTAAGTGAATCCCTGCAATTGTTCAGTTGGTAACATATTTGTGAACTAAAGCCAGCTTCCCCGCTGACTTTGCTTGTCAGATGGTCGCAAAAGGGGATCATCACATGACACCCACCCCCGGGACAGGGCAAGCGTCCTAAATATGAACCAGTTGCCAAGCATCTGAATTGTGACCATAGGGATGCCACAATGGTTGTGTGAAAAACAGCCATAAGTCACTTTTGTCAGCACCGCTGTCATTTTGAACATTCACGGCTAAATGAATGTATGTTGTAAGGCGAGGAATATTATCTGTGTTGCTGCAAACAACAATACCTTGAAAATGGCCAGGGAATGGAAAACAAGTTCTGTGACTAGGCAGTGTGATATCTAAGAGCTGGGCGCTCCATCACTGGAGGTTTTTAAGAAGAGACTACTAGACAGCCTATACCATTTCTTATCTGAAATGGTATAGGATTTCCTGCTTGAGCAGGGGGCTGCATTAGAAGACCTCCAAGGTCCCTTCCAGCTCTATTCTATTCAAATTTTCTGGGGGGAAATCAAATAAATGGGGGAAGGGATGCCCTTCCTAAATATTTTGGACTCTACCCCCCTCCTTATAGGGACGCAGTGGCTCAGTGGGTAAGACGCTGAGCTTGTCAGGATCTTTAATTTGGGGATATGGATATCTGGAGCAGCAAATATACTGTATACCCCAAAACATTAATGACCCCCCCAGTGCTCATCTCCGGAGGGTAAGGTAGGTATGTGGCAAGTTTGGCCGTGATTAGTGCAGGCGTGTATACAGCACATACAAACTCAGAAACACACCCACAGTTGTGTTTTATATAGAGAGATAAGTAAAATATCCACTTGGATATTGTTATGTATTGAATGTATACAGTTGTGCTAACCCAGCTAAAGTGAAACTAACCTTTAGATGACCCTCACTATTACCTCCAACTGTTTTGGAGGGAAACTTTTAACATTCATATTTTGGTGGGTTTTTCAAGCATTATGATTGGCTAAGATCCTGTGGGCCCAGAGTTACAGGCATTTACCTGCTGTTCCTCAGTTCCAGTTTGAGTCAATAAATACCGTTGTAATTATGCTGGTCTGGTTCTTGCCTACTGAAGCCCACTATACAATAGTGGCGACGAAGGTGGGATGCTGCAGAGGAGAGAGCTGCTGCTAACCAAGAGACTGAAGTCACTGGGTGATAGGCTGCGTAACGAAGCCCCAGCAGGGCTAGTGCTCACCCCTGCCTGCCAGTAAGACACACTGGAGGCACGCTGAAATCACTGGGCATCAGACCAAGTAAAGAGCCCTGGTGGGACCATGCTCCCTGCCCTGCCTGCCAGTAAGACACACTGGAGGCACAGACACACCTGAGGGATCTGTCCCCAGGACTCCTAAATGCAGCCCAGCTCCACCTGCAGTAGGACAGGCATTAACCAGCACCACAGGGCCTTCTCAAAATGGTTAAACTAGGAAGACTCAACGAGTTTGGTATTACTCATCCCGAACAGTGGAGCTCATATGTCTCCTGAGTAGACAACTATCTCCAGGCTGACCAGATCACGGATGACGGCCTGAAGGCGGCAACCCTGTTATGTGTCTGTGGACAAGCCATATTTGATATCGCTGAAAACTTGGTAGTACCAGCAAGCATAGAGACAGTGGCCTATGCAGACCTCAAGAAAAAACTAAAGGAACATTTTGAGCCTAGACTCTCGGTCATCGCCGGGCGCCATGCATTCGAACAACGAGAACAGAAATCCGGAATCTGCAGCAAAGTTTGTGGCAGCCCTTTGCCAAGCTTCGTGCCAATGCGAGTTCCCTGATCTGGAAGACCATGTCAGAGACCGGCTCGTTTGCAGCCTGTGTAATAGTGAATTAAAGCAGCACCTATTCGCCATGGAAAAACTGACTTTCCAAGACGCATTGAAGGAAGTCATGGTGGATGAGGCTGCTGGAGGGGCCTTGAAGACTCTCTGGCCACCAAGAACACACACCAGCCCCCCAGCGATCCACCAAGAGACCACAGAAGGCTTGAGGGAGGTCAGTGAGAGTGACAAAATTGATCGTTTGCAGACAGATCCACCCAGACGGCCACACTCTACAGAGCAAGCAACTCCCCCACAGAGCTGAGCAAGCTGCGAGGGACAACATGAAAGAGCAGAGTGCAGATTCCGCACAGCTATATGCCGTGCCTGTGGAAAGATAGGGCACATTGCCAGAGTTTGCAGAGGTCGTCAGTGGGAAGTGAAACCTGCAACACAGCAGCACAAGCAGAAATGGCCCCCAGGACAGAACAGAGATGAAAACTGCTGAGGAAGTCACAGCATCAATGCACAGGGGCCCAACGCTCCATCAAAGAAAAGATAAGACTACAACTAAAACTTGAAGGGGTCTCATGCTCCATGGAGCTTTATACTGGGTCGGCCCTGTCCATTATATTGTCCAAGACTTTCAACCACATTTGCAAATATAACCGACGGCAAGTCCCACTCTAATCATCAAGTTTAGTGTTAACGGACTTGCAGAGCCACCGTGTTCCTGTAAGGGATGACGCTACCATTAGGGTACAATTTTGAGAGTTTGAGGGTCCCCTTAGCATAGTGGTCATAGAGGGGCCATGCACCAGCCTCATAGGACTGGACTGGTTTGAGGCCCTGGGCATCAGGGTAAGGAGCATTCATTAAACCCAAATAGCTGATCTAGAAGCGGTATGCCAACAATATGCTGATGTATTCAGCACTGAGCTGGGATAATAAAAAGGGGCACTCATTTGACTCAACCTTGATTCAGCAGTAACCTAAATCTGATTAAAACCACGTAGGGTTCCCTTTGCATTGAAGCCTAAAATTGATGTGGAACTAGATAAGCTAGTATAGGAGGGAGTGCTCCAACCTGTAGACTGTAGCCAGTTAAGCCTAACAGGGACTTTTGCATCTGTGCAGATTACAAGTGCACCATAAACAAGGCACTACAGTAGCATGCTTACCCTGTACCAATAGTAAGCCATGACCTCGCCTCACTCCAGGGAGACCGAATCTTTGCTAAGCTAGAACTTGCCCAGGCCTACCAGCAGCTACCGGTAGATGACGCTGATTGCAGTTTGGGGTAAGCCTAGCACCAGGGTTGTTCCAAAGTATTATGGAACAAACACTGAACATTCCTGTTGTCTGCCCATACTTTGATGATGTCCTGATCATGGAGGAATCAGCAGGAGTCCTGGCGGAACATCTTCGCATAGTACTACAACGTTTCTGTGAGGCAAGCCTTAAACAAAAGAATGAAAAATGCCAGATCAGTGTGGAATCCGCAGAATTCCTGGGATTCCACATTGATGCTGCTGGAATCCACCCATCTGAAGCAAAGCTAAAGGCAATTCGGCAAGCCCCCCCCAAATCCAAGGGGGAACTTCAAGCATTTCTGGGCTTGCTCAATTTTTACCACTCTTTCTTACCACATAAGGCTGCCCTGGCAGAACCATTACACCATCTACTGGACAAACAAGCACCCTGGGTCTGGTCGAGCACTCAAGACAAAGTGTTTAAGGCAATAAAAGCAATGTTATCCTCGGACTCTGTCCTAGTTCATTTCAATAAAACCCTACCAGTAACACTAGCCTGTGATGCTTCGCTATATGGCATTGGGGCAGTACTAAGCCACAGGATTTCAGATGGTAGAGAGGCCCCCATCACATATTATTCTAGAACATTATCATTGGCTGAAAGGAACTATGCCCAGATAGACAAGAAAGCTCTCGCCATAGTGTCTGGCATTAAGAAGTTTCATGATTTCTTATATGGACAATCCTTCACCATCTTTACAGAACACAAACCTCTGCTTGGTCTCTTCACAGCAGACAAACAAACACTTCAAATCCTGTCATTGCAAATGCTACGATGGTCCATTTTCATGGCTGCATACGTGTACTGGCTAGTTCATAAGCTGGGCAAGGAAATGGGCCATGCCAATGCTTCAACTGACTGCCTCTACCACAGACTGAACCGGATCCTGTCCCAGCTTGTCATATTCTGGAGACCCAGGACCTGCCTGAAGCACTCCTACATGCAGGGGATGTTGCAACTGAAACCACCATGGACAGCACACTTAGCCATGTTCTCAACTGGTGTAAGGGGAGGGCCAGAATCCCAGCCAGATCCTGAGTTCCAGCACTACGCTTCTCAAAAATATGAACTGTCAGCCCACAAAGGATGTGTGCTGTGAGGCAGCAGGGTCATCATTCCACCCAGCTCCAGGGTGCTGAATTCCCCCTACACAAGGGGCACCCAGGAATTGTTTGGATGAAGGCTCTAGCCAGGAGCTACGTGTGGTGTCCAGGCCTAGATAAAGACATTGAGAATCAAATAAGGAGTTGCCAGGCCTGCCAAGAAACCTGACCAGAGGTGCCAAAAGGACCAGTGCACCGCTGGACCACACAAGCCCTATGGTCTCACGTGCACATTGACTTTGCGGACCCCTTTCAGGGACAGTTATTCTAAGAGATTGGAAGTGGCACTGGTCTCATCGATGACAATGACCAGAGTCATCCGAGAGTTGTGCCGGCTGTTCACCACACATGGTCTGCCAGATGTAGTCATGTCTGACAACGGGCACAATTCATGGCAGAAGGATTTCAGTCATTCCTCAATGCCAACATGATTCGACACATAACATCTGCTCCCTTCCACCCTGCGATCAATGGTCAGGTCGAACAAATGGTCATGACCACAAAGGAGGCGCTCACGCGTATGATGCCTGGGGACTGGCATCACCACCTGGTGAACTTCCTCCTGTGTCGACACACAACTCCCTATACAGCAACTGTTCGCAGCCCAGCGGAGCTGAGGTGGGGCCATCAGCTCACAACACAGATCGACTGACTTCATCCAGACAGAGTAGCAGCAGAGACGGCTCAGCCAACCCTCCCCCAGGAACTTACAACCAGATGACTCAGTCTGGGCCAGGAACTATGGGAGGGGGGCACTGTGGGTAGCAGCTAGAGTAACTAAGCTAACAGTTACAGGTCCCTTGACATAGGAGGTTACTCTGGGGGATGATCGTACAATCAGAGGCCACATTGATCAGTTATGGCATCAGCAGGCTGGGCCAGTCCCAGATGAGGATCCTGAGGTTTTCTTAGGCCCACGAGAAAACTGTTGTCTTCCGAGTCTGCGTATACCACCCATGGCCACCTCCGGAGAAACAGAGGTACCAAGGGCTGTAAGAGCCACCGCCATTCACAGGCAACCCAAACAGCTATCAAGATTCTGTCCAATTGGAGATGGACAATACTCCACTTCAACGGGACTCCCCAGTAACACTGTGGCGGTCCACCAGGATCCATGGGCCCCCAGCTTATCTCAAAGACTATGAATGTTGAACAGACTGAGGATAAGAACTATCCTAGTGGGGAGGGGTGTTATGTTTTGAATATATATAGTTGGGTTTGTGCTAAAATGAAACTAACCTTTAACTGTGCAAAAGAGAAACTAACTTTTAGATGACCCTAACTGTTAGACCCAGCTGTTTTGGAGGGAAACTTTTAACATTCATATTTGGGGTTTTTTTTGAAGTATTATGATTGGCTAAGACCCTGTGGGCCCAGAGTATAAGTTACAGGCATTTGCCTGCAGTTCCTCAGTTCCAGTTTTGAGTCAATAAATACTGTTGTAGCTATGCTGGTCTGGTTCTTGCCTACACAATAGAAACAATAATAAAAAACCCCAACAACTTCTGGCCTGCCCTGGGTAGGAAAGTCCTTTCGTAAGAAAGTGTTTAAGCTTAGAAGATCTTTGGATGATTTGCAAACATCTACCTGATACCATCTATCCAAACAGTAAAGTTTTTGATCAGAAAAGCAAAACAGACAGGGCATTAAAAAGATTTTGTTTTTTCTGGAATCTGATTTTCTTCTCTGTGTAGTTCATCCTGCGTGAGCCTATCGGTATTGCAAAACAAGTTGATAAAAACCTAATAAAATTGCATAAAGACCAGAGCAAGATTCAGGTTAACTCATTATGACCTGCAATGTGAATAGAGGACAAGTTACACGTTGTAGATAAAATGCTCAAGATTAAACGCAGTTTCAAAATATAAATATTCATAAAATGCCCAAATAAAATATAGTCTCTAGATTCCTGGGAAGTAAATTTCCTACAACAGTTCACAAATGAAATATCCTTCTCTTGTAAGTACTCTATCCCCTGGTCTGAGGATGATGGCAGAATGTAATAAATATGGAGGAGATTCCAAAAGAAACTTGACACTAAGTGGGCCAGACATATTTTGAATTCTTCAGCAGTAGCCTCAAATCTTAACACATTGCCAAAATCATAATTAATATATGACTACTTTCAAGGTTGAGGCCTACTTATTGTCAAGTTTCTTTTGACATTTTGAAATTCTTCAGAACCATATGGATTCTTCAGGAATTGCCCTTTATCATTTGCTTTATGTTCAAATGTATTGCAAACATCCCTTGATTTAAGGTATGTTGGGATTAGGAAATGGTTTCATGTTCTAATCTGTACTTGTGGGTCAAATTGTAGTTCTCCTAAAGTACTATGAGATAGAATCAATTTCCTGGGTTCTGGCTCTTTTTAAAATCTAAACTATGCAAATCTTTAAAGGAATGGCTTAGGAGCACCTAAGACAGGGGTGTCAAACTCAAGGCCTACGGGCTAGATTTGGCCCACAGGGTGATTAGATCTGCCCCACGGAGCTGTCCTGGAAACAGTGAAGGGCTGGTCTATGGTGCCTCTGCCAGAGAAAATGGAGCTCGGGAGGGCCACGGAGGCTGTGGCAGTCAAAAATTGAGCTTTCTAAAATGGAGCATTTTTGCTGGCAGAGCACTTGAGCCACCACAGGTGCCCATGACATGAGTGATATCAAGCTGGCCATGCCCACCCTGGCCACATCCACACTGGCCCCCCAAGGTCAAACACAACCCTGATTCATCCCTCAATAAAATCAAGTTTGACACCCCTGACCTAAGACAAGCACCGGCTTTCATGCTGACCATTTCAGCTTTCATGCTGACTGTTTTCAGGAATACTGAGTGCAGTTGCTTTTTCAGTCATTTGGGAGCATAATGTAACTGATGAGAACAAAAGATTTTTAAAAAAAAAGAAAATATTAAAAAATTTTTAAAAGCATACTGGGACATGCCTCCCCACTTAAAAACCTTCAGACACTTAAAAACCTTCAGCCTGAGACATCAATTATTTGCCCTCAAAGCATTACTACAAAAATTTTGTTACCAGGTTGCAATTTTGAATGTGATCAAAGAGGCAAGTATTAAATGTACAATTGGAGAGAGTTCTGCCACTATATTTTGGAATGTGGCCTTGCTTTTGAAGCCAGAAATGCACAGCTTTTGCCATAAGTCAAAGTGGAATCTGGAGTAAATAAAAGAATTATTTCAATCAGAAGAGATGGTTATGTGTGAGCAAATGTTTGCATATAAAATTAAAGCTATTAAGGTCAATTCCATCCAAGACTACTTAATTGTACCCACAGACGAAAGCATTCAATTAGTAATACATTTCAGGCAAACAGCACCATTCTTGTGTATGAACAGAAAGCCAATTTTCTCCAATATTGTGTCTCCCAGAGGTGCTCAGCAAGGGCATCTATGATTTCAAGCTCCAAATGGCCAAAGAAGTCAACTAGCAGAAGATCATCTGACTGAGAAACCTTGCAGGATAGAAAATATCCATAATCAGAGAAGTATTCTCATTGTCACATATTAGGTTGCATCAACGTTTCGGAATGTGTTCAAATTACAGTGAATAGGATTTAAAAAAAAACCTAATCTGGGATAATGTGGAAGAAGGATTAGTTTTACAGTCAGCAAGACTAGTATACCAGATCCACTTAACCCTACGATTTAGTACTTCTTGCATATATGAAGGCATTAATTGGTGAGGATTAAACTTGTCATATTAAATGTTATGCTCTGGAAACCAAATCTATGGCAAAATAACGAATACCCCTGAGACGTGAGCACCTCTAATGGAAAATAGATATGAACTTTGACTTTGTGTCAGTGTGTCTGGCATCTGAAAATGAGAATCAGATTGTGAAGTGCTGTCACTTTAGGTTAGAGTCGGTGATGAACAGCAAATCAGCCAAGCATTTCAAGATAAATGATGTCACTGAAATCAACATCAACAGACAAAAGTAATACAAATAGCTTCTTCTCCCTCAGGTTTTTTAAATGCCTAATAAATAAAAGATGTAGAATGTGTCCATCAGCATATCTGAGACTAATTGGCACAGGTTTTTCTCTACAGATAAAGACTGAAGGCATCTGTCTAGCTGTGCTTTGATCAAACTCCTTGATGAAAAGGGCATCCTTCTGTGGCAGATACCTTCAATGTTGTGTTCCTTTCTTATTAAGCACATATAAACATAAAATGGGTGGTTTGACTGAGGGAACCTGAAAATGAGACCCCACTAATTTTTTGCATGCAGTCATTTTAACCATAAGAAAAATAACTGATTTAATGCTGTCACATTTATCAAAGTTTTTAGATTCCAACAGTGATTTATGCTGGAAATAGTCCCTTATATTACATTGTATTGCAGAGAAATGTAGAGATACACAATAGTGTGAACATCTTATTCTGCTGTGATTTTCCAGGACTGCCATCAACACAACTGGATTGTCATTGTCATCTCCAGAATCCTGCTATTTTCATCAGAGTGATAAAAAGCAGCATTGGTTTGAAATCTTTCCTCTTTTGGCACATGTAAGGTGGCTAACACACAGTAAAAAGAGATGGGGATTGTATTGTGATACTAAAACAACACTTTTATCAATCCCACTTGTCCATATTCAGGGACACTGATTTTGTATGTAGATATGAATGTATCAAAAAGACCATGGCGTGAGTTACATAAATCAGATTTCTTCATGCAAGTATTTGAATTGTTTCTCTAATGTTTGTGTGTGTGTGTAGGTATTAATAAAATTGATAAACCACCTTGATCCTGAAGGAAATAGGACATGTAGAGGAGACAAACTGACATGGCCATTGCAACAGGAAAACCAGTCCTCCTCCAGAATATATGGCCTTCTTTAAATAACTAAATTGTGTATTCTATGCATATTTCAGTAAGTTACCAAAACAAGAATGCATTTGTTGGAAATTATTCTAGGGTAATTTCCTCTCTGTGGTTCCATGTCAGCATTCTTCATCTGAGTGACTAGAAGCTTGGGAGCACCAACTGTCTACACTAAATGGAAGAATCCTTATGATAAGAAGGTATGTTACCATTTTACCTCTCATCCACATTAAACAAAGTAAACCTGCAAGAGAAACATGCAGACTTACTGTACTTTTTGGACTATAAGACACTCCGGACTATAAGATGAACTTAGCTTTTGCAGAGGAAAACAAGAAAAAAAATTGCCTCCTTGCAGCAAACAGCCTGGTCAGCTTCAGCAGAGCCTGATTTAGCACGAGCAGCTGATTGGTGGTTGGATTTGCTTTCCGGAATACCACCAATCATCTGTTCCAGGCTGTGGGGATTGCCGCTGCCCATTGGCGGCATCGACTTGCCATCCATAACCACTGCCACCTATTGACGCCTCTGCATGCCCCATTTTCGGCCTCTGCATGTCCTGTTTTTGGCCACTCCCGGGTGGCAGGGATTGACGCTGCCACCTATTGCTGCCTGCCTGGAACTGGCTGAAAACGGAACGTGTGGAGGCCGAAAATGGGGCACATGGAGGTGGCGGTAGGCAGCAGTGCTGATGGGCAGCGTTGGTGCCAATGGGCGGCAGTAATCCCTGCAGCCTAGAACAGCTGATCATTGGTATTCCGGAAGGCCAATCCAACCACCTATCATCTGCTCGTGCTAAATCAGACTGTGCTGAAGCTGATCAGGCTGCTTGCTGTTTGCTGCAAGGAA
>JANHFQ010001873.1:355487-366045 GCA_032468035.1 Aparallactus werneri
AACACCTTCTTTATGAAAAGTTGCTGTATCTGTATTTGTGCATTTATAAGACTCTGTGGCTTTACACCCCAGCTGCACATCTTGGTTTCAGGGTGTGGAACACAACACTTACCGGTAGCTTGAATTGATTTTGCTCTTTTCCTCAGCTTCTATACTTTCTCCAGCATTTTTAATGGGGGGGGGGTTTTCAAACCTCTTTTGTTGGGTGGTGAGTTCAAACAATTAAAATAATTATAAAGAAATGCATTATTCAATCAAATATATGGTATGATCCAGCATGGTCTCTCATTAATTATGATAATTTAAGGTGTTTTTTTCATCCACACTATTTGAAGGAAAGGGGAAGATAGAACCTGGAGTCACCTATATATCAAGGCTACCAATTCTATATTTGTCCTCTCAAAAAGTATTACACTGTGTTCATCTCTAAATAAATCTAAAAATTATGGATTCAGGAAGCTTAATTACAGGGCAGACAAACTCACAAAAGGGAAAATTATCCAAGTGAAAAATATTTGCAGATTATCTTTAAATGTAGAAGGAACCTATTCATCCCCTTGCAGTTATATCTTGATGTATGTATAAATACAAAGCAAGAAAGATAATGGCTAGATATAAAAATGGGTCTTTTAAAGGGCAGATTAAAAATGATTCCTTAAATAGGTCAAAACATTATAGTTTAAAATATGTATTAATGTAGTACAAATATATAATCACGGTCTTCAAATTATCTTCTATTTATTAACATTGAGATAAATTAAAAGCTCACTTAGTAAAGGATCTTTCCCTAAAAACACAAAGGGAAAAGAGGAGGATTACAGATGATGGAGAATAAGTCTAGAATAAATGGAACAGATAGGAGAAACACACAGAAATTTAAATGAAAAAGTGAGCATAAAACATTATAATATTTCTTTGGATTTATAAAAGTAGGTTTCTAGCCCTAAAGAATGTTAACTAAAATCTAAGCATAGCTGCATGGCATAAATGTCTAAGGAAGATGTTGTCTAATAAAGTAAAGGACAAGAGGTGACATGATAGCAGTCTTCCAATATTTGAGGGACTGTCACAAAAGGAAAGGGTTAACCCTATTTTCCAAAGCATCTGAGACAAGACAAGAAGTAGTGGATGGAAGCTTAACAAAGAGGGATTCAACCTAGAATTGAGAAATTTCCTATCAGTGAAAACAATCAGTGGAATGGCTTGCTTTTAGAAATTGTGGATGCTCCATCACTGGAGGCTTTATAGAATATATTGGACAGCTGTTTCTCTGGAATTGTATAGGGTCTCCTGCTTAAGCAAGGAGTTCGACTAGAAGACCTCCAAGGTCCTTTCCAACTCTGTTATTCTATATTTTGTAAATGAGACCATCTCTGTGAATATTTTAATGAAGCTCATACACTTGTAAAATATACCAACAGCAGTATACGAAAGGTGCAGCAAAGAAATAAAACCACTTGGTTCTCATATAAAGTCAAGATTATGTGAACTATTCCTGGTTTAAAAGCTCAGAGACATAGTGGAGCAGTGGAATGTAGTACTGCAGGGCTAACTCATTGCTCACTCCCAGGAGTTCAGCAGCTCAAGGTTCCTTCAATCTAAAGTCTGTAAAATGAGGACCCAGATTGTTGGGGGCAATATGCTGACTCTGTAAACCGCTTAAAGAGGGCTGTAAAGACCTATGAAGCAGTATATAAGTTTAAGTGCTATGCTATTATGCCATCATGTTCACTTTTTTTTTACCTTAAGGTCGGTCTTCTCTACTTTTGAACAAGCTGTTCAAGTTACTGGTAGAAAAAGTGTCATATAAAGGAGGCTCAAGCACTTTTAACAATTAACAAACTATGTTTCTGGGAGAAAAGCAATCATGTTGCTACAAATGCTTCTCTATGCCTGAAACAAAATGTCAATAATGTTGTTATTAATAGGGGGGGGAAACCTTTCCTTGAGAATAATAGCTACGATTAAATGGAAGTTAAAATTTAGATCCTACAATCTATGAATAACTAATGAATTTCCTTATTTGAATAATGGATCAACTCCCGCAATTAGTATAGTGAGATTTGACATTATAAGAAAACCCCATCACTTTCTCTAATTCATTTGAGGTGACACACATGAATATAAAACTTACATTAAATTTGCTTATATTAAAACTTTTAAAGACTTATGAAAAGCAAGGAAAATTGGTTCTTTAATTAATCTAAACCTCATCAGACTTGTTGAGGAACTAGTAAAACTGCAATGTTTTACAGTTTGAAGGGGAATGGTTCGATTTGAAAGCAAATATATATTTGTCAAGTCCAGGAATAGTGGAAAGTCTGAAGGGGGAAAAAATTAAAGATTCCATTTTTCTAGTAATCCTAACCAACTTCAGATGGAACGTGATTTCTCTAGGAATCACTAAATTATGATAATTGTTTTTAGCTAATCCAATATTAACTCACAGAATTATCTGTCACATACCATGAAATATTCTTGCAGAATATTCTGGCTCATTGACAAACTTTCTTTTCCTTGCATTATTCAAATTGGCTCTGAATCATCAGTTTCTTGTTAGCAGTCCATGGCTCTTGGCAATTTAAATCATGAAACTTGCAAATTACTGAATTTAAACAGTAACAACATTTCTATCTTATGTTTCTCAGTTACTTGGAGCTATACTCACTGAATTTCACTAGATCTGGTCACTAAAATTTCAGTGCAAATTAATGATAGACATGAATTAACCATGAATACAGCCAATTATTTCATTCTCTATATTTTCCCTAATATTTTAGTTATACCAAATGCCTTAAAAATATAAATGATATTATAATATATCCAAGAATAAAATAGAATAGTATACTGAATAAGCTCACTAGTTTATTAAATATATTTCTTTTATACTGATCATTCACTTTGTTATTCAATATACATTAACTCGATATCAAATTATGCTTGATGCTATTGTTTCTTGGGTTAGTACAGTATACATAAGTATACATTTTAAGTAACTTATTCACTATGCGTCCAACGTATTTTTATATTTCCTTGGACATACCAAGTTATCTTTTCCATATTAAAAAAAGGCAAGTATTGTTTGCTTACAAGAGACTTCATACCACCAATCACTTTTCTACTAACATTTGCTTATCTTGGAATTTCTCCAGCCATTTTTTCATCTTTAATAAATACTCTACCAAAATACTTAAGTTGATCTACCTGCCTGCTCTTTCCCCCCCTACATATAGAACTCACAATTCAATTCTATTTTCCATGTTAAATACAATGAACCAGGTCTTTGCTAATGTATTCTTCAGATCCATACTCAAGAGACCATTCTGCTTATATAACATTATCTGCAACTCATTCATATTCTCAGGTAACAGAGCATCATATACAAACAACCATTCATACCCCCAACCAGTGTTCCTCTAATATCACAATTTCTATAAATATATTTTGAAAAACCAGTGAGGCATCATACATCTATGTCTCACTTCCTGGACAATGTTCAGCCATTCATTAAACACACCATATTTTCTCAAAAACATTTTGTTCCCATTATATCCCACTTTTATTTCATTTAATAATGAAGTTCCAACTCTACAATTATGAAAACATTCCGTAATACAACCGTATTCATTTTACTGTATGCTTTTCTTTTAAATTATCATATTTTCTTTTTCATACTCAATAATTTTTCAGTTACTTCTTGAAGTACAGAACTCTGGTCTATATAGACCCAATCTGATATAAAGCTGCAAAATACTTCCTAAATTATTAATAATTGCAATTCAGGCAAATATTTCAGTACATCCCATCAAATTCATCGGGAAGTCTTTTTTGTATTAAAATTGTGATGCAGAACTGCCAATAAAGTAGGACAAATATTTGGTGCATTAAAAATTAATGAACTCTATCTACCATAGCTTTGGGAAATTCCTGGTTCTTGTGCAAGGATTTCTCTAGGTCCAAGAATTCAAGAAAAAGATCTACTCATGTACAAATAAACATGAATAGAACTCTTTCCAGATTATTCTGCTCAGTGAGGATATAAAAATGATTAGTCATTGTGTGTGTAGAAATAATATAAAAATAAGCCAAATTTATACAAATTCTGTAATTTCTTAAATTATTGCTATTATTGATTAAGCATGCCTGTGATTCGGTTTGCTACACAATTATCAAAGCTGCTTTTAAATGTTTAATTCTTGTGGGTTCACCGGAATTAATTCTTCTCGAAGAAAGCAGAACAAAAGCAACTTCTGACTAAGTGTGTTTTGTTGATAGTAGAAAAGACGCTACTTAAACCCCATTATTTTAACAAGTTTAACCTTATTATAAAATAATTTTTTTTCAAGTAACTGATTCTCTGTATTATTATTGGGTAGAGAAATAGTACTTGGCTATAACCAGAGGTGTGCTGCAGCCAGCTCTTGAGAACTGACTGTTCAATTTGAGAGACATGTGTGACACAATTGAGAGTGGAACTGAGCTATGACAACTGGTGCATTGAAAAAGCTTATTCTGTGGCTATTGGTCACAGTGTAATACCAGCAATGGAGCTGGCAGAACTGGTTCTTGAACATTTACCACCACATGACTGACTGTAAGCCTCTAGAAACCTGGTCTTCCTTGGGTCTGTCCAACAAGTTATATCATGGTGTCAGTGTTCCAAAGAAACTTAGAAGCTTCCATGCTGCTAAGAAAAATGGCTTCTAAAGCTAACAATGGGCATGCTAGCAAAGGCAGAGCATCTGGTCAAATGGCTAGCAGATACTATTGATGATACTAGCCATTTAAGTTTCCTTCGGAATCATAAAGATCTAAGAGATCCTTACTGCAATGGCTTGGCTTTCTTCCTTTGGCAGGTTTACATGCATCTGTTGCCACAAGGCAAAAGAAGGTAAATGGAGCTGCTTCCACCTAAAATGAGCATTTCTTCACTTATGCCACAATGGAAATACAAGCTTCCGAGAGCTCAAGAAATCCTTATAATAGTAAATTATGTATGCATTTTTATAAAACCCTTAACCTACTTTTACTTATTATACAATTATGATTAGAGGCTTTGGATTATGCTTCCTGGTTTTATTCATGGTCTAGTTATCATCTTTTATTTTAATTAACATAGCAACCAGTGGTGATACACATTTATTCTAGTGACATGTGAACTAGAACATTAAAACCTGTCCTGAAATCCATTAATAAATCATTCTAAATTAAATCATTCCAATATCAGCACTCTGAAATTATATTATGGAAGAAAGATGTCTGGAATCCTGTCTCAGACTGGCCTTTAACTTGGCTCCTGCTTTTGCCTTGCAGATTTTTTTAATGCCTTTTTTGCCTTTTTTTATGGTGCCTGGAGTCCTCTGTAAAACACTGTTGACATTTTGACACAACAAACACACAAACTGTAGCAAAAACCTAAAATAGGTTTCATGTCCTTAAATGTGCCTCTTTGAAATCGCAAAACTGGTGGTGGTCCTGGAAAACACTCATTTTATAGTACTACCCATTACAACCGTCACGCCACAAAATATGACATGCTGTCCCAATTACTAAAAGACAATATGAGTTATTGTCCAGAGTATTGTACATCATTCCTCAAACCATGGTTTGAAAATTCTGGCTTGCATTGAGAACAAACACCATTTCTGACTCCATAGCAGCCCACAATTTGTGATTTGTCAAACTAAATACCTCCTACTCATTATATATTGTAGTTGGCTTATTCTTGATGAGATTTTTGCGGTTCTAGTCAGGCAGAAAATTAGAGGTCATTGTTCACTATACTGTACATCAGAAAATATGTCTCTCATTGAAAGGGCTACTGATAACTTCCAGGTTTCCTCAGAATTGGAAATTGCACATGACAAGACCATAACTGGACAACTTAAACGGATTCAGATTTCTTCTCAGCTTTTAATAAGACATGAATGTGGCCAAGAGTAAAATCATCAGTGAAAAATACATTCTCATCATTTTCTGTGTTTATTCCTAGAACCTAATCAGCATAAAGAGAATTCTTTATGAGAAGTAGCATGTTCCAGTTGACTCAACACACAAATGGATTCTCAAGGAGTCTCAGACATAGACCAGAGGAAAACCTGCAGTAATTTCAGTAATTCGGTGGAATCAAGCTTTTTCTCATTATACCTAGAAACTACAGATGCATTGAAATATCATTTGCTAATTTTCAACAGCAGCAGGGTACAGTATGTGTTTCATAGATGAAAAATAGAAGCATGAGTCAATATTGTAAATAATTGGTCTGGAAAATGGAGATTCTGTTTCCAATTATCATTTGGAATCCTGGGATCAGATATTCTTCTTCAGCCTAAACTATATCATGATGTTATTCCAAAGATAAACTAGATAACCCCTTTTACACATTGTGTACATATCCTTAAAGTCTGACTGTTAAATGTGCCGTAAGCAAATTTAGATGAATTGTTAAAAAATAGGCTGCTTGCTAATTCACTTCTATTACTTATAGCCGGGGTGGGTTTCTTCCAGTTTAACAACCGGTTTGCTTGGTGCTGGGATTTTGTGCAAATGCATCACGGACCAAACGCATGCTACACATGCATCAATTTAGGTCCGAAAATCAGCTGATTTAGCTACCGGTTTGGGCATTTAGCTACCGGTTCACCTGAACTGGTAGCTAAATCAGCTGATTTTCCATTTTAAGGTGATGTGCGTGCAGCTGCATGTGCATCACCTTAAGCCTGAAAATCAATGGATCAGCTGATTTTTGGGCCCAATGTGCGCTCAGCGCGCATTTAGCTACCCGTTCACTGAACCGGTAGCCTATCTTAACAAACGGCTCGGCTGAACCGGGCCAAACAGGTAGAAACCCACCCCTGCTTATAGGCTAGTATAAGCAAAACTCTGAACAAACACAAAAATTGCAGCAAATAATTACTTTTCTTGTATCTTTTTGTGCCTAGATTCTTGCATCCCAGATATGGTAGTATTAATTACAAGATCAAGGCTAAATGAGAAAGTGGAAGATCAGTATTTGGGTCTCAGAATATATATCAATGCTCTTTTATGGCTTTTACAAATGAAGGCAAATATACATGTCCCAGGATAATGTTGCAGGATCCAATCTGGGATGGTCATCAGAACCAGAGGTTTACTCTTCTGAGCTTTTGGACTTGTGCTCTAGTTCATCCTCAGGGAACTTCTCTCTCACCAGAATTTGTCTTTTTTTTTTTTTACCTCTAAGTGTAGTGGTTGTCCAACTGCTCAACTTATTGTAAAAGTTGTTCTGGCTATGCCATCTGTTCTGAAAGATTTATTTCTCTAAAAGAAATCCTTGAGCAATCAGTTGCAGATCCCTAGCTTCAGAAAAATAATTTATTCCCTCAGTTCTGTGAACAATTCCCTACTTTCCATCTTGAACAAATTCTGTGTGCTTCCTACATTTCTTTCCAATGAGGTCAAACATTAAGAAAAATTCTGCTGCTGTCTAGAGTGACATTCCTTTGCACTTGCATACCAGTCAAGTAATGATTGCTTTTATAAACTAACAAACAAGAAAAGGACATCCTTCTTCAGTACAAGACTTTAAAAAGCAGAGTTGGAAGATAAAAGGACAGACTGCCAATAAACAGAAAAGTGCAAATCTGTTTTCAAAATAGGAAAGCTCTACTTTAACAGAAAAATAACTTGACTTTTCACAACAACATACACAGACAAACCCTAATTTGTCTAGTTACCACAGAGTGCCTTAAATCAATTTATTAGGCTCAGGATGCTTAAATCATGGGATCTTACATTAAGGTAAGGCTGAAAATAGTTTCTATGCAGCAACTGCATCTGTGATAATACAGATGTTCTGTTGCCTAATTAAACTGCAAAGTATATCTCCTCTTCACAAACTCATTGAATCTTAAATCAAATCCAGTGGCAAGAGCAACCAGCTAGCTTCAGGAATGCAGTGCATACACTGCTTTGTCATTTGTTCTACACTCTCTAGTTATACACTATTTGACATGACAGTTAATTTAGTTAGGTACATACATCAAGCATCCCAGCCTCAATCAATCTGAAAAAGCCAGTTTGGTATAGTGGTTAAAGTGCTGGCCTAAAAGCCAGGAAGCTATGAGTTCAAGTCCCATCTTAGGCACAAAAACTAGCTGTGTGACTCTGGGCCAGTCACTCACTCTCTCTCTCTCTCTCACTCAACTTACATCCCAGGTTTATTGTTGTGGGAAAAATAGGAGAAGGAATGAGTATTATGTACGTTTGCTACCCTGAGTTACTTAAAACGTAATAAAGGTGAAAATGAAAATCTAATAAATAAACCGTAATTGTAATGCAGGTCTTGTTAAAAAATAGACAAGATCTGCTAAGGTATAATACGATGGCTGAATTTGATTGGTAGCTTCCCCTAAATTTAACTGGCCCATGATTTTCTGAATTAAACTAATTTAACAGTGTGAGGGATAGGGGGATATGACAAGGGACTGACTATAAGAGCCAGACCCAAACAGTACACAAATGTGGTTGATGAACACTACAGCTTAGTGTACGTAGCATGGCAATGTGAACATTGATTCTAGACCCAGGACTAGCCCTCCCAAAAGGAAGAGTGAACTTTCTGCTTTGTGGAGTGGCTCTTTTGAGACTACTCAGTGGAACCTTCCTCGCCAGACGGTTGCAGAGTGCAATCTGATGTGTCCTGTGGAAAATGAGGCAGCAGGTGGTTGATTGCTCAGCCAAGCAGGCACCTTGGAAAATTGTGGAAGCAGCTGGCATCTCTGGAGAGCTTCCTACTTTCTTATCTCCTTTAAAGCATAATCACTGGATCCAAATACCTCACTCTGAGGGCTCCTTCCTCAGAGTGCAGTATTATTAGCAAGGTGAACACACAGGTTGTCTCACAGCGCAAATTGTTTCCGTAGATACTTGAGCTACAATCCTCTTTCGGAAAGCAGCAGGTAGGGGAGGAAAACATATGAATCAGGCACCGGAATACAATCTTTATATTTACCTTTCTCTTCTGCTTATTGCTATGCATTTGGCACACAATGATTATTTTTAAAATAGAAGCGCCCTTCTGTACCTTGTTTCTCTTTTTAAACAGCACCTCATGTCAGCTCTCATTATTAGTTCATAGAAAGAGAGAATTTATAAACTGAAAGGAATTGAAGTTATTAGTGCAAGTAGAATTTGTTATAAGAATAAATTTGAATAAACTTGAATTAAATTTCATATAGAAGTAAGATGTGTCACTGTATTTTACTTTTGTATGTTAATTTTTCCTTACACACAAAAGGGAAAGCAGAATGTGGATTCATGTCTTCAGAGTACAACTAAGAATCTCTCATCTAATTAAAGTATGATATACATGATCAGAGCCTTTCCCTGTAATTTAATCATTATGTCTCAAATGAATCAGGGATGTTCAGATGGGATGCTAAATCATGGCCTAGCACTACATTTAGAAACAGTGCCAGTCAAGTTCATACTCCCCTCACTGCAATTCCACCTTCCTAAAGAAATAGATGGAGAAATGAACCAGGATTCAGTTTCAGTTTCCAGTTTGCAATGGCAAACAAACCAAGAGCTGTTGTTTAAAATAAGTGATATTTTCTGAAATAAACCTGCACACATGGCTTCTATAACTATTCATTGGCATTTATTTTAAACCATGATGTCTGTTTTCCTGTAATAAACCAGAAAATAAGAAGAAATATAGGTTTACTAATTGAGGTTCAGACAAGCTTTAAAACAAGTTAAGAAGTAAAATTACACTTCAAAGTTGATTTAGAGTACTCTGGTTTATTCTGTAATTAGGAAGCCCCAATTTCTAATTCTTATATAACATAAGGTAACAGTGGCATTCACTTAATTACCACAGATTTGCTTAACAACCACTGTGATTCAATTAACAATTGCCACAAAAAATGTCATAAAATTGGGTCTGGTCACATGGGTGCCTCGACATGACCAAAATGACTTACAACCAAAATCCAATTCCAACTGCAGCCATAAGTTTTTGACAAGTGATTATAAAATATCCCATCTTAATAAGATGAAATATGTTCAGTTGAATATGGCCACTAAATCTTATTGGATTACACACTGAATACATGCTGAATAGGATTACAGGATTCACATCTTAAAAATGATTAGGAAGAAGTACTTTAGACTTTGCGTGACACTTCAATAAAGCAACTCATCTCTTTACTAGCTTCCTTATAAGATTGAAAAAAAGACGAACTGCTTTAATGTAGACAGTGGTTGTGCTTATATGTTGCCCAAAGCATTTTTTCTGAATCAGTTTTGAATTATGAACAGCCTTAATATTAGGGTTCTCAAACACCTGTGTATCTACAGTAACGACTGGACAAAAAATATGAAGTTACTTTTAAACCAAGAAACAGGATTTGCATCAAAGTAATTTTATATTTTATGCTGCAGCCAAGTTTGCCTCAAGTAAAGCAAAATAATACCATTGTCCTTGGTGCTCTCTGAGATTGTTTTCTTGCAGACGTTTCATTATCCAAACTAGGTAACATCATCAGTGCTAGTAAGGAGTGCTGTGCAAGTAGGA
>JANHFQ010001883.1:73597-84453 GCA_032468035.1 Aparallactus werneri
ATAATCTCCAAACAACCCAACCCACACACGTAACATTCCCCCCCTAAAAACACAAACATATGCACAACAGATCTTTATGGGACTTAATTCCAAACATAAGATTGCATTGTTAGCTTAGTATAGTTTATGTCCATCAGGGAAAAGATTTTTTCTTAATTAACCTAGTCAAGTAGTGAATAGCTTATAAAGTACTTAATATTGCCACACTCCTAATCTATAGTTTTCAATTCAATCCCTATAATCCCTTCTGTCGTTTGGTAGTTATGGTTTCTGAGGAAGAAGAGGAGATGATTACCTCAGAGATGAGCTCGCCACTCCTCCAGAAGAAGAATTCTCTGGCTGGGTCACTAGATCAGATTCCAAACCAAATAGGAACCTCACTTTCTCCTGAATCTTCAAGCAACAAGGCAGACTCCCAGGATGCCAAATGTGAGTCTACCTTCTCTCATGCTTGCTACTCAACCTTGTGTGGTATCCAAGGTGGAGAAACTCTTCTCTGTGCCTCAGCTTACTTTTAATACATTTAAAACTTGTATAAAGGATGTGTAGGGTGAATTTTATTGCCCAATATGCAATTTTCATGATTGAAAACTTATTTATCTAGAGAACATATTACAGAAATAATTCTATAAAACACTTCAAAACATTTATGTGTATAATAGAATAGTTCTACTAAGGATTTTATTCTAATGGTTTGTAAAGTTACTTCAGGTGACCCTTCATCTAAATGTCAAATGAAAAACAAATTTCAAGAGATTATGAAACCCACCTCAAATTTTGCATGTAAAATTTAGCAACCTTATTGGATTTTTAAATTTTTTAAAAAAGCAATTTTAAATTTAATTTTTGAATACCATCGATGCTATTTGGGTGAGTCAGATGTAATCTTTAAATGCTGCTGCTGCTGTTAGTAGCCTACTTAAAGGAAAGAACTGAGAAATGCTGTTCTATATATGTTCATGCATTTTAAAAATAATTCAAAATTGTATGTGACCTTTGTCATTAATGGGATTACCATTCATCTAACTGAAGTATCCATTTTCAGATATGAATTGCTGACCATAATATGCATAGATACGGTACTTAATGAGACTCAAAATATTTTCTCGTCGTTATAAAGTGTAGCCACAAATCTTTTTGTACGTACAGAGACAGTAGTATAGAAGATGTCTGTAGAATTATCCAATCCTGCACTACTGGCTAAATGAACAATACTAGAACAGTGCACTGTGCCACATCTTTACTGAACACGTTGAATCAATATTTACTGTTTTTTGTTAGAAAAGTAAATTTTAGTTTTAGGATTACCATCTTTCTTAACAGGTAAATTGAATTAGATATTCCAGTCAATATATCAGGCTTCTACAAATAAGTTAACAATCAGGTATAAATCTAGGGTGTTGTCCTCTATAAAAAGGAGAGTTCACACAACTGGAATCTGCTGTTGATGATCACAGTTAGTTGTCACCATTGGAATCTGCTCTTCCTGATCCACGTTCTGATCAAGAGAGATTTCTACAGACTTTGGAAAAGGGTTTTGGTGATGCCCTTGTGGATGGAAATGGTACTGAAATCATTGCCAAAGTTATTGGCCTCTGTCAGACCATGATCAAGGAGCTAGCATACAGATTGAAAAAATGTACTCTAGTATCATTGTTATTCTTCTCAGAAGTGGTCCATCAGAAATTACCCTGAAAACAAAGTATACAATTCTATGGGAAACTACAAACAGGTAATAAAGGATCTATAAGCCATTCTTGCATTGTCTGTTATCAGTGTTCATGAGCCCATCATTAAAAAAAAACAATGAACAAGTGTGCACAAATGAGACTACAGTGGAAATGTTTGCCGTTCATGAGAAGTATTATATCTGGAAGAAAAAAAATGCATTCCAACAAAGAAACTTGTGCCAGCTATAAATCATGGTAGCCAGATAATCATTTGAAGCTTCTTTGAATCTTCAGGATCTGAAAGTCTGACATTCGTTGATGGAACAGTAGATACTGGATTGTATCAGCAAATTCTACAAAAAAATAATAAATCAGGATATTTATCCTTGAGCTGAAATTTAAACAAATGCAGATCTTGAAACATGATAAGCCGTTTAACCAACCAAGAAATCTACTTGGGAGTGGCTGAAGGAGAAGAAATTGAATCTTGTAGGCAAAACAAGCCCCAACATTACAATGAATTTAAGTAGCTGTAAAAAGAAGCAGACAGAATACTTTAAAACTGATATGTAGGACTTGTCAACAGATACAGGAAACTTTTGTTGAAGTCATTGATATTATAGGAAGTACCACCAGTTATTAAATCTAGAGAGTGTGCGTGTTGATTCAGTGTGTTCAATGGAGATGTGTGTTGTTTGTTTACCCAGAATCTATCATTTAATAGGAACTAGGTAAGACTCAGACCACATTGTAGGTCACAATGCTTCCAGATTAAATATACCGTATTTTTTGGAGTATAAGACACTCCAAAGTATAAGACATACCTAACTTTTGTGGAGGAAAACAAGGGAGAAAAAATCTGCCTCTGCCTTTGCCTCCCAGTAATTTGCCAATTTGCCAGAGCCAATTTAAGTCATACATGTAATACTTCTAGATATGGATTTGCTTTGTTTAAAAGTCAAATGTGAAACCAAATATCCATAATGTCCTGGTATTTCTTTTTTGTTTGCAACAAAATAGAGACAAAAAAGCTGCCCCCAGCCACTAAGCTGAGCCAAGGATCTTTTCTTTCCTCCCAAAACTGTTCTGATGATGGAGAAATCAGTACACAGTCATAAAATTGTGATTATTTACCAGTAATCTGTAATATTAACTTCCTTGCAGCAAACAGCCAACAGCCTGTTTCAGTTTCACTTTATGGAGGCAGCAATAGGCTATAGCAATTCCTGCAGCCTGAAACAGCTGATGGTTGGCCTGCAATCAGTTGTTTATGCTAATCAGGCTGTTTCTGCAAGGAGTCAAATTGCTGACAGGCAGAGGCTGAAGAGTGGGGACCAGTGGGTGGATAGGACTTGGGCAACATTCACTGTATAAGATGCACCCTAATTTTGAGCCTCTTTAAGGGGAGGAAATAGTGCGTCTTATACTCTGAAAAGTACGATAATTTGGGGATTCACAATTTTTTTTCATGATTGTATGAAGTTTTATTTTGCAGGAATCTTAAATATTGATTTGTATATTCATTCATATATTTCTGAAACACAGACACGATAGATACATAGACAAGATTGAAACATAGGCATCTTTATTTTATTTAATCTGGATTAAAAATATAGCTATATAGCTAATCAATAGCTATATTTCTTTAAAATACTTTGCTTTGCTCTTCAGCTGAAAATAATTTAAGAGCAACTTAAAATATAAATAAAAATAAGACATTTCCCTTCCAAAAGCTTATACATTAAAAAAAACACAAAAGGAACAGTGGGAGGAAAATAATTACTTTTAAGTACTAATTCTTAAAATTATGTCATATTGTTATAACGGGCAGTTTGAAAGAAAAAATCCAGGAGAAGAAGAGACTGATAGATTTGATCCCTCAGTAGATTAGATGGAATGCTGTTGACACTTGAGGAAGACCCTATTTCTCATCTATCCACTGCAGCTGTATATAGAATATAACCCTATTACTGCTGTTTGTCCAGCAACAGATGAGAAACTACATTTGCAATATGTTTGAAAGTATAGTAAGAGTTACAGCGTTGAGTTAAGATGATTAGGCAGAGTAGGGAATTGATCCTGTGTGATTTCTAGGATTTAGTTATGGTAAGGCAGCTGAAATGAGTTCATGTGTGAACATGTTTCAGAGTGATGACTACACAACGGATGAGAAGCTAATCTTGATTTGATTTTTGCTGAAGAAATTTATCATTTAGCAAATGTATCTGTTGTAAAATAGACTGCAAAAATCATTTTCCTCATCTAAGTCTGGCTGTTTTATGGAGAAGAGCCCCAAACAAGATAACATAAATACATTTCTGGTCTACTGAGTGGTAGCAAAGATAGTCTAGAGTTAAGCTTAACATTGTCTCAATAAGTCACTCTCCTCTTTCCAGCACCAAACCTCACGAAATGTGAGGTATGTGGCACCTGCTTCGAGACCCGCAAGGGCCTGTCCAGCCATGCTCGTTCTCACTTACGGCAGCTTGGTGTGGCTGAGTCTGAGAGCAGTGGAGCTCCTATCGACTTACTTTATGAACTGATGAAACAGAAGGGAAAAGTGGACAGCAGCCCCATCTCTCCAAGTCTTAGCAAAAAATCTGCCTCTCCCAAAGAAAGGTCTGCAGGGTCCTCACGGCCAACACTGCTGCTGCCTCTCGACAAAGCTTCGGAAAGGTCACAAGAGCCACCTGTAAACAAAGCAATCAAATCCCCTCCAGGTTTCACCCCTAAGAATGTTTCCCAACCAGGATCTCCCATACTCAAGAAAATGGTATCTGCTCTGCCTGGTTCTCCTCCACAAAAGAACCCTGAAGACAAAAGCCCCAAGCTACCGTTGGGCCCTCTGCAGAGTTCACCTAAAACACTGTGGTCACACCTGGAGGAAGAAGGCCCTTTAAATCTAAGTGAGTCTGTTTGATCCTGATGCTGCTTGCAAATAGGAGAGCTGGCTTTGCAGGTTGCTACTGCAGGGAGCTCTTGACTTTCACATTACCTTGTAGCGTGAACCCCTGCAGGATTGCCCACTCAGGAGATGCATTTTACAACTTTTGGCAGTACTTGGGTTACTCCAGTCACACACCTCGCAACTTGTGTACATTATAGAATTGTGACATGCACCATATGAGCGAATGAGACCAATAGGATGCATCTGATCTGGTGCAAAGATTTCTGTTCTAAAAGAACTACTGAGGTTGAGATTATGGTTCGATTAGATGGAGTATTTTTTTCTCCGAGTAAGTGGGTTTTGCATTTTTTGATCCCTAAATACTTCATCTCAGCAAAAGAGGCAATTCTATGTAATTTAGCAGTCTCTTTGTCCAGCTTATCCCTCATACTTATGCAATTCCAGGTTTTGCTGCAAAGCTTTTGTGTGTGCCGTTTTTATATGTGCCCAGAGATCATATGTATTTATGGTTGGAACTCAACAATATTTCTCTGTTAAAGAGCCAGCAGCTATAAACGCCATCAGCTTCCTTCTAAAATCTTGAGCAAAGTTATTTTACCTTTGAAAATAATAGATTATATTCGTAGACTCCTGGGAAGAAATAATCATTTAAAATAAATAATAATTATAGAATACAAGATAGTACTTTAGTGCTGATGGCATCACTAGTTTTCTGATTGAAGATTTTTTTTTCTATTCTTTTATACAACGGCCCTCCCTCCATTAGATACACATTTTTCCTTTTTGCCATCTTAGTTGGGATTTATTTTAAGATTTGTGGACTTGTGACTCATAATGGAACTTCTCTGATCTGAAACTAATTTAGCATATATTTCTGGCTTCTAGGACTAAGTCTGTTCAGCCTTTCTGTGAAATCTGTAGAAACGATATAAACCATCCGCTAACCTTTGATGTTCTTTTGTGCTAGAGACTTGTCTGCTATTTATTCAGCCTTTTTCAGCTCTTCAGTAACTGTTACTGGTAGGTTACAGTGAGTTTCATTTAGTTTTGCATATAGGGTGAGGTAAGTAGAATTATAAAGAAAGAGCAGTTGTCTGATGGGTATGAGCAAGGATTCTAAGACAACGTTTTACTTGTAGGAAGTAGATAAGGAATAATAATACATAAGGCTTCTGTTGTGGTTCTTTTCATTGTTGTATCTGCAGTAAAGTCCACAGCACTACTTTTATGAAAAATGTATTTCAACCTGATATATTCATCCCATCATTGAATGCTATAGTTTCACTGACTAAAAATTACATAGTGTATCCAAGTACTGTTTGTTGCTTTTCAGAATGAATTTAGGGCAGACACACTGTTCACAATGTAATAGTTTAACTATTTAACTACACTCCTAAAATATGGTGCAATTCTGCATCAGTTATAACACTTAAGAGGTTGCCACAAGAAACTTTAGTTTTCCAATCCTGCTCTGAGCTATTATTCATCTCTAAATGAATGTCTTGTCTAGGTACTTTATGTTCTAGAAACCTATGCTATCTTTATTTTGAATGAAGAAATTTCAAATATTATTTTGTCTTACATACACAATAGAAGATTTTTAAACTATAACTTGTCATTTTCTTTATGGCTTATAAGGCTTTTCTGAACATTCATGTATATTTGTCATAGGCATAAATATAATTCATTAAAATAAACTCTTAAAATATTAGTTCTGCAAAACCCAACTAACAACTCCTGTCAGTTTTACATTTTATAATTTATAAAAGGCATAGCACTGCAAGAGGTATGTCAGTGTCGTTCTCAATCCGTCTTATTTTGAAATCAAAATGAAAGCTTATTAAATGAAGATGATTCTAGCAACTGGACAGATGGGAGAAATGAGTTATTATGGGAAGAATTCCACTCAGTTGAATGTCATTTAGCTGTGCTGACCATATTGGTAAGGAGCTTCAAGTCATGAAATATTACGTAGGCAAATACAAATAGCACTATTCTCTCTGCCATCTGATTTTTCTGGCATCAATTGGTATTTGGAAATCTGACATAACTGACTTTTTATTATTCCATTCTCAAAAGTTACACATATTTAAACACCTGTTGGTTTAAGCTGAGATAGAACACACCTATGCATCAAAAAAGAGAATTTTGTTGGAAAATTGACCTGGGTCAGTGAAAGGAAATGTTAAATATCTCTTCTTCAAAACTGTCTATTTTAACTATTAAATCTGCAGCTGTGCTATGGGTGAATAACAAGCCTCTCCTTTGGAGTTGTATATCAATTACTCCTATAGGTAAATATTTTTTTAACATGCCCTTTCTAAGAAATGAGACCTTTAGAGAAAAGTCCTCTTCAGGTTTTAAAAGGTGCTTGAGACACATTATTTATGTAATCGTATCTCTTGTGATCAATGTTTTTTTTTTCCGCAGCTGTAGATAGTGACTCGGGCAGAGAAATTGACTGCCAATTATGTGGTGCCTGGTTTGAAACCAGAAAAGGGCTGTCAAGTCACGCTAGAGCCCACCTGAGACACCTGGGAGTGAGCAATCCAGATGCTAAAGGATCTCCTATTGATGTTTTAAATGATCTCATCAAAAATGAAGACTTCAAAGGCCGCCTTTCCTCTCTCATCCATAGCGAGAGAGACTCATTAGGGGAGATTGGGAGTTCTGATGGACACAGCCCAAAGAGCACAGCTACAACAACACCTACCACAGGCATGAAACAAGCACACTCACCAAGGCCTTTGGGCAAACAGCCATCTATACTCTCACCTCACTCCCTTCCACCATCCAAGAAGCTGAAGCCACATGGGCACAGGCTGTCACTTGTGGCCAGTCTACAAAGGAAACAGGGTCTTTCTTCCAGTGCGTACTGGGCATCAGATGCTGAGATGGCTCCACTCAATCTCTGTAGGTTCTATCAGCGCTGGCTATTGTCCCCTCCTTCTCTTCCTCCTCCCCCTCTACCCCTCTAGTTTTGTTTATGTGACATGGAGCTGTGCACTTAGAAATGCAGACCTCTTGTCATTATCTGCCTTATGTCTTATTTAACCAATAATGGGGTGGAGAAACATACTCTGGCTTGCATTCTCCATTGCGCTTTTCCTTCAGAGATTTTTCTGAGTGCTATACTAAAGTTTTCCCAGCTGGCCTGTGCATATATATATTTATTTATTTAATTTATGCTGAAGTTACCCATTTCTTCTCTGGGCATTTGCTCTATTTGATCAGAATAGACAACCAATCCTTGACCCAGATAGGACCCAGCAATATGTTTGGTTTCTATGCAGTTAGAAATATCAAAAGGCAAGTGTGGACTCCACATAGTACCTTATAAAAAGGGAAGGGTTTGTTTTTTTTTGCTATTTAAAACATTTTTTCTTTTGCAGCTCCTGGGCCTTTTTGTGGCCCTGGGTTGGTTTCTGACTTCTCCATTTTGTAGGGCATTCACTAGCTGTATTCAGTCTCTACAGAATATTGAATACCAATATGTTTCTCTTCGACACATAAGGTCTTAGCGTTTAGAGAACTAGGATGAAGATTGTTTCTTTTGCCATTTATATCAGGGCTTTAACTAATGTTTTCACCATCCCTTACCAGGGATGAAGGAGAGTAACTTCAAGATCATAGCTGTTTTCCTCCCTTAATGTAAATGGATAAAACCAGTCAAAGGGTATCTTCCTACTGGTGATTAACAATTGTTTGATAGCCACAAGCACCCCATATTTAATGGCATATGGCATATTTAATGGCACCTCCTTACTTTGATTGTTCTGTATTACCAAAAGACAATTGCATGGTGGCAAATAAAGGACACTTGGTGGTTTCCCCCAAGTTTTTAGCTGGCAAGTTCTTTGATAGGGAGACTTATGTAAACATTGAATGATGGGATGGAAAATATAATTATTAATTTATACTTTGGGATTATCTGTTGAAGTGTACAATAAGTTAGTGTGCTTAATCCAGACCGGGAGGCTTTTGTATATTAACAGTGACTGTGATAACCGCTATGGAAATGCCTGAACCTCTTCCCTCAAAAGATGAATGAAGTTGGATTAGAAGGAAACTATATAACTGTGTTATACTTTGACATTAGAAATTATCTTGTATCAGCTGTGTTCACCCTTTTTTAATTGGACATTTTCTGCTGTTCTCAGTTCTTTGTCCATATTAACCTTGCTTTAACCATATCTATCCTAGATTTCATGGTGTTTTATTGGAATTATTGGTGTTTATTTCTTTTGGCCAAATTAACTGAAATACCAGCTTTGCTGAAAAACCCTTGCACTATATATCTGCTTCATACTCCATATTGGACGGGAATACATACTTGGTGCCCACATCCTGCTTTTTCCTGCTTATTTTTTTCAGTCACATTAATTTATTGGTTCTTCTTTCTTTCTTTTATTCTCAGCCTCTGGTGCAGAACCTGTGCGGGACATCAGATGTGAATTCTGTGGGGAATATTTTGAGAATCGCAAAGGGCTCTCCAGCCATGCCAGATCCCATCTACGTCAAATGGGGGTGACTGAGTGGTATGTGAACGGTTCTCCAATTGACACACTGCGAGAAATTCTGAAAAGGCGAGTTCAACCTCGGACCAGTACCTCGAGTTCTCCAGCACATGGTCAGAAGTCAATGACCCAGTCTGTTCTTGGAGGCTCTCTGGAACGCTGTAGCCCAGGAGAAAGCCACATGCCTGGGATCTCTAAGAAGGCACAGCAGCCAGGTAGCCCTATGGGACACTCGCCTACCTCTTCTCCCCCAACTGCTAGAAAAATATTCTCTGGTCTTCCTTCTTCTTTGCATAAGAAATTGAAGCAAGACCAATTACGAATGGAAATCAAGCGGGAAATGATGTCTGGGGGACTTCAGAATGAATCTCATCTGTCTGACAGAGCCTGGTCACCACGGGAAGAAATGTCTCCACTCAATCTCTGTAAGTGTTAGTAATGGGTATTGGATGCCCACACAACATAGTTGTGTGATGCATGTCTGAGTGAAACCAAATTTCATAAGAGATTTCATTTTTTTTGTTTTTGTTTTGTTAAGCAGTGAATTTTGGATAACAAGAGACTGCGTGCCATTTTGACAGTTTTATCTGTGTATGACAATGTATTTTATACTATGGAAAAGGATAATTTGGTTTTTGACATTTTCTTAATAAAGCAAGGTTTAAAACATGTAATAATTGGCAAAAAGCAGGTCTAAACAGCCAATCATTCTAGAATAGCTCTCCCCAAACTGAGTGCCCTCTGGATGCCTAGACTTTAAATACTTGAATTCTCCAATCAGCATATCACTTGCTGAACATCTAAAAAGATGGCAATATTGGAGAACAGCTATCCTACAAGTTGTAAATGGTTGAAGCATAAATATAGACATATAGACAAGGTTAGATTTTCCCACTCTTATGTGATTTGAAAAATGGTGTAGAAATAAGTAAGAGTGTTCCGAGAGGTTTGATTTACTGCTAGTTCCTTGTTTATTAACCATTTTCTGTGTGTCTTTCTCTAAGCTGCTCGTGCAGACCCTGTCCGGGAAATTCGTTGTGAATTTTGTGGCGAGTTTTTTGAGAACCGGAAGGGGCTGTCCAGCCATGCCAGGTCTCACTTACGCCAGATGGGAGTAACTGAATGGTCAGTCAATGGATCTCCCATTGATACACTACGTGAAATCATAAAGAAAAAGAACAAGCCGTGCTTGATAAAGAAGGAGCCAAACACAATGAGCATTGAGCTTCCCACAGCTATGGGAGATGATGGAGCTGATCCTAAATTGCCTGGGAAAATTCTGCAGCCCATGACATTGTCTCCACTGGGCGGAAAGACTGGAAAACCAAATCTTGGTCGGGATATGTCCTTGTCACTACTCAAGTCACAGGAGGGATTCCTGGCACCACTCTCTGCTAAACGGCCACTATCAGATGAACGACTGAGTGGCCATGAAATGAAACATAAAACCTATATCCAGACTGAATTACCATTCAAAGCCAAGCTGTTGCATGAAAAGCCCACTCATACATGTAAGTGCTATTGAAGTAAAGGGAGGGAATTTGAGTGGGATTCAGATAAAATTTGGAATTTTGTAACAGACCTTTTCTTTGTGAAATTGAATTGCTTTCTGACTTGGTAGAGTGAAAAAGATGGGATAATTAAATAGTAAACCAGGCAACAGACACAAAAGTACCTCTGGGTGTTTTATCTATATATATAAAACAGAGCCCTCTTAAGTTAGTTTGTAAGTTAGTTAGTTAGTTAGTTTGTATGTCTGGG
>JANHFQ010001884.1:131749-142561 GCA_032468035.1 Aparallactus werneri
TATTTGTTGTATTTTATATTTGTGCGCCGCCCCGAGTCTTCGGAGAGGGGCGGCATATAAATCCAAATAAATGAAATAAATGAAATGAAATGAAAATTAAAGAGAGGCAGAAGAGATTAGCAGTCTCATGAAACAAAGAGCAAGTGATAGACAAAGTTGTGATACCGAGTAAATCCTTAATCTTCAATCTAGACCTATTGCCCTCTTGTACTCAGCAGCTCATGAGGTGCTGAAAATCAGTGTCATTGGATTCACACCTCCATAAAAAAGCCAGTTTAATGATAATAATCCAGGAAGCAGGCAGAGAGATGAGTCCTTACTTTGGTCTCCTTGAAATGTGAACAGCAAAGGGCATCAGATAATGTGGAATTCCTTATCTCTGGCTTTTCTAGAGCAGCGGTCCCCAACCTTTGTGGCTTGGAGGCCTGACTGGGGGGAGGAGAGAGGAACTGGGCCACATGAGTGGTAGACTGGCACATGTGCAGCCCTTGTGCAAGCAGTGGGATGGCATGCATGCACTCAGCTTAACTTGTACAAATGGTGGGCTGGTGCACACATGCGCGAATACTCACCAGTCCACCATTTATGAAAATTGAGCCGTGTGCATGTGTTCATGCACTCCAGCCAGCCATTCACGTGGCCCAATTCCGAATAGGCCAATTCCCAGTAGTGGGCTGTGGCCTGGAGGTTAAGAACCCTTATTCTAGAGCATCATCAAAGTTTTCTGACTACAATTTAAACAACATATGGCTTGAGGAAGGTGCTCTGACTATTTAAGGTTACCAAAATTATCCTCCTGGAAAATCCCCAATCATGGGAATCATCAGGCAATCATGGGAATCATCAGGCAATCATGGGAATCATCAGGCAATCAGAATGTGTGTTCTTTGAGAGGTGATCACTCCAATATGATATTCCAGGTAGGAAGGCAGGATGTGCCAGATTTCCCTTCCAATGGCTGTATAGACTATTCCATGCAAGTTTATGCAAACAGATTTTGCTACAAAATTTGTTTGAAAATTAGGGTTCTGCAAAGCCCTGAGAGTGTAGCAAGAAGGAGGGAGTATGTGATGCTAAGAGGCTAGTGACAGTCAGCTAATCAGAAGAACAGATTGTGGTCTGAGCATTCCCTGTAACAATAACAATAGCACTTTTATACCACTTAATAGTGCTTTACAGCCCTCTTTAAGTGGTTTTACAGAGTCAGCATATTGGCCCCAACGATTTGGGTCCCCATTTTATCCACCTTGGAAGGATGGAAGGCTGAGTCAACCTTGAGCCTTGTGGGATTTGAACTGCCAAATTGCAAGCAGCCGGCAATCAGCAGAAGTAGCCTGCAGTACTGCACTCTAACCACTGCGCCACTGAGGTGCAGGAGATAGGAGTTCTACATTTCTGCAATTCCACATATTACCATTATTGACTGTAGCAACAGCCTTATACAGAGAATCCTATATGGAAATGTGTAGGGAAAGCACAAAGATATGATACAACAAAGGAATGAATTTTTGTGCATATGATGTTTCATTTATTTTTAGTTAATATTGACTGGTTTAAATTGGTAGTAAAAAAGGAATTAAGATTTATACTGAGGGCGAAGAGCCAGAAGAGCTATCAGTTTTTGTTTTGTTTTGTGATGAACTTAATGTGCCTCTAAGAAAGCATTTGTACAAATGTCTTTATTATGAATAACAGTTTCCATCCATTTAATAATGACCTCCGTTTTTCTCATGAGAATAACACAATTATCAATCTGTCACTGCATTTTGTTGCAGAGCAAGATAGCACTTCCTGTTAAGCTTAATCATTTCTCCCATCTGTGGAATACTAGTCACTCCGGAAGACACCTGCTTTCTCAAATGTTCTTTTTATGGATCTGATCCGTGGCAGCTGATTGTGTGTGAAGCATTATGGAACTGATTTAGAGGAAAAAGGGCTTCCTATCAGGCATGTAAGTTAGTAAAAACATCTACAAATTAAACAAAAGAAACATTGGTCACGCACATGTGAAATCCATGCAAATAACTGCACTCAGCATTTACAACAGAATTGATTTTAGTAAATACTCATTGTAGATTGTGTCTGTCCTCTTCTGTTCTGTCCCTATTAACATTTAATTTACTCTTAAACAACAGCATATTTATTGAAATTTTGCAGATCCTTTTAGCACAGTTAGGCACATTAAGTTTATTGACTAAGGTTTTAGATTTACCCTGGAGAAATTAGATTAGGTACCAACAAATATACCTTCTAAGTATATCTTCTAAGTTTCTCGTTTGAGCCACCTCAAATATATAGTGCTTCAAGAATTGTACTTTAATGAGCATTAGTACAAGAAGTTTAAATGCGCTCTATGTTTTAAATTATTTTGTACCCTAAAAACAATGTGACATGGAGAAGGTTAGCTAAAGTTCTTTGTGATAGGCTGAATGTGATTAGTTGAAGGTGCACTTATGGGTCAAGGAAAGAGCTCATTCTATTAAATTAGATACAGAAATATTCATAATGTTCAATTCCCCGTTTTTATGGTTGCTTTTGTATCTTATGGTACTATGGGATGCTATATTGCAGTTCAGACGAGCAATATTGGATCCAAAGGTAAAGAAACAGCATGAGGGAAAGGGCATATTGTAGAGCGGAGGTTGGCAAGTTTGAAATTGTGGTCTTTAGCCTACTTCCAAAAGACATATGGAAGCAATTTATTATTTATTATTATGTTATTTATCCCAATTTTGTACAAACTGCTTGGTCTCTTTGTCCTGGAGAGTTGAGAGTCGAGCTGTGCTTGTGCACCGGCCTGCTGCTCACTCGGACTAGTTTCCTGCTCCCCTCCCTCCAGCCAGGCTGCTAAACTGAAAAGATTGGGGAATCACTTGGTCTAAATGTTTTTCCTTTCTATTTCCACTTTCTCTGTTTAACTTCTTTCAGAGAATCATAGAAATCAGGTTGAATGTGTGGTTCAGAATTCCATAATCCTGATCAACCATGGTACAAAGTCCCTATAGATAAATAATAAATCCATTTGGAACTTTATGCATATAATTCTTAAGGGTTTATGTTATGTTTTTAATTTTTAATTTAAACTTTTCTACTTTTTATTTCTACTTCTACTTTTCTACTAATTTTCTACTGACAAGGATATAACATGTTCAGGATTCTTAAACTTCTTAAATTTATTTATTTATTTATTTATTGTTGGAACTTGTATGCCACCTACCTCCTCACGAACTCTGGGCGGCTCACAACAACAAACACAAACAATATAAAACATTAAAACATTAAAAACATTAAAACATTAAAACATTAAAATTGGTATTTATTTATTACATTTGTATGCTGCCTGACTCCCAAAGACTCTGGGTGGCTCACAGCTAAAAACACTACCGTACTTAATTCCTTCATTTTTTTGGTATCAGCAACATCTCTACTTGTGTCTGTCAAAAATGGATTTAGTCTTTGTGCCTCCAAATCCTAGGTTGAGACTTTTAAATTATCACCTAGTTTATTTTAGAACTCATATTTTGAGCCTTAGATTTTATCACTGCGCATATATGCTTTGCTAGAAGCTGAGATTTCTTACATCAGATTTCATTATCAGCCATCAGCTTCTACTCAAAAATCTCCTTTGCTTTGAGGATTAGGGCCAACCTTCTAATAATAACACTGTTAGAAGCAATGAGACCAAGAATAGGCAATTCCATTGAACTAAGTGTTTCTGGGTAAGGAATCCTAAATATTCCTTAATAAGTGGTAGCTCAACTTGGCTTTGTATATAACGATTCTGCATGGAAGTATTTGAAATACATCCCCCTGTGGATTTCTTTTTAACAGGGTGAGGTTGATATTAGATTTCTCACCATTTATTTATTCCTACATACGTGAAAATGGTGCTAATATGATATAACTATTTTTGTGTATATAGGTGTAAATTCAGTATTGTTCTTATGAATCAAGCTTTAAAGTCAGACGTAATTCTTTATGCAAGGATGGTCGCTTCTTACTAATTTTGACCTGCGGTCAAAGACCATCTAACTCTCAACAATCCATTCTCATTCTGCCCAGGGATCATTCACTGTATATATTGTTTGCTGTGTTTTGCGTAGTTCATAGGAATTTCCTGCAAAGTTTTATATGGTCTTCCTCTTAATAACCAGAGCAAGAAGAAATAAGTTGGATGCATCTGCATGCATTTGGAACTGGGTTCAGTTGTCAAATGTAGGGACCAGTCCAAATGAAGCCAAAGATAAATCTTATATCTAAGGGAAGAGAAAACGTTATTTTTCTTTGTTGTTGATGTGCTGTGCAGAATGGTTTTATTTCTAAAAGTATCATGAGGCACCAGCAAAATCCATACCTGAGGTACCTGATTGTTGTTGCCACTAGTCAGACAGTTGACACAGTAGTTCTTGATATGATCTGGCCTATTGCTCTTCTACTAGTATCATTGATATGCATTTGTTAAAACTAATATAGTTCTGGATATCTACATTTTATAAATAGAACTGATCTTACAGGACAATTCTATGTGAGGCAGAAAATCATTGTTAGTAGATGTATTAGTGGTTTTCACACTTTCTGAGGTGGGCTGATATCTGTAGACGCTTGGTGCAGTGGGAAAGCTAAGTCACAAAACAGCTACCATGATGGACATGATCAGTCCCAAACACCCAAGTTGTAGAAGTCTTAAGAAAATTTAACATGCCCAACAAGCTAGCTATGACATAACCTTTCTTTTAATTCATAACCTTTCTTTTAATTCAACTTCTTTTTTGCTCCATGGTTTCTATTGCAGATGATAGTCTCAGAGAAATGTTGCTTGGTCAAGAAACTAAATGTAAGGCAGAAGTCAGGCCTGAACCACAAAACTGAGTCCCATTCCTCGATTTCAAAATTGTAAAAAAAACAACATTAGTAATAATTTCAGAGAAGGCAAATTAGTGATGCTGAGAGAAACAAACAATACCAACACAATATCTATTTGTACAACTCATATCACAACAAAGCAGAAACATATTTGTATCAAAAACCAAATATTGTTAATGTATATATCTTTCTACCACAATATAAAAATATTTTCTTCTTCCTCCAGCCCTGTTTCCCAATGTTTCTTATCAGCCACCAAGTTTACATTTCCCCTTTTTTCTTGACCAGCTGGATTTATATGATAGATTGCGGCAAGCTACCATTTCTATTTTCTACATCTGAGACCTACTAGATCCCTGAAGTATTCTTGAAATACAGATATTGTGAGAGATTGGGGCTTCAATCTGTGGAATGCCAGTTTCCTAAATTCATGGAAGGAAAAAAAGTGTTAAATCATAGGTTTAGGAAGCCTAGCTAACATCAGCTAACATTTTCATCAATACCTCTGTGGGAAGGGAACCCTACATGTTGATACCTTTTTAGATCTTATAATGCAAGAGGTTTCCAGCATTGGAAACATTTCTTCATTTCTTTTCCCCAATCCTATTAGTTATGGCATTGTAAAAGCAGCTGAAAGCCCCTGGTGTTCCAGTAACCTAACTCCATGTAAAACTCAACTTAGTTTCAGCAGGGTGTTGTTGTTTTTTTATATTCGGGGAGAGGAAAAATGCAAGGTATTGTTGGTTTGAATTCCTTAGGTGCTGAACCATCACAGGATTTATTTCTGGCCTATGTATCTGGACTTTTCAGAAAGCAAATGCTGTTTTTGGGAGGAAGAGTAAAGTAAAATAAAACAAATTATAAATAAATAATATGGCCACATAGATCTGCTTCTGTTTTCTATTTTCAGAATACGGATGGTACTTGCAAACTACAAGTCACATTTCTGCCACTAGACTCAGTGGATTGTTTTTAATTTTGTAAAGCTTAAATCGGAGCTTACAGTAAACTCACCTGTTTCATATAGCCTCCTAGCTTCATTTTCCCCTCTTCTGATTTTACTCTCACATTTCATAGAAAGATTATGTCTTTCCCTAAAAGGTTGCCCATCACTGTCTTGGAATATCCCTAACCCCCTATGTGTTCTACCTCAGATAAAATAAATCCATGGTAGCTGCTGGTAACAATAAAACAATTCTTTTATTACAGGAGTCAGTTCAATGGATCCTGACCTTTTGAATGCCATGCAAAAAGGAAAAGGCACCAATTCTATTGGAAGGACTCATAAAATCAATCTTCACTTAGTTCTCCAGTTACATGGCAGATTGTGTAATTGAAAAGTGCTCTTGCATGTTTTGACAGTCCTGACAAGATGGAACAACTGTGACAGTTTGGACCTCTTGGGTTGGGGACATTTTCACCTGTGTTCTTGGATGGGGTTGCACATATTCTACAATTTTCATTATCCCTGAAAATTGGCTGTGCTGACTAAAATGATGGCAGAGTATGTATCATAAGACCAAGCATTCAAAGGTTGGGAAATTCCTTCAGCCAGAATTAAACTTCATTGGACTATGGCTTAAAATGGGCTATTATGTGGATTGAATTCCCCATAGCATCCGGCCTCTGTGGTTGATGTGAGGTACTGCCACCTCATAGGCAAAACAGCACAGCATTGAAATAACTGCTTGCATGCAATTCAATTTAAAACAGATTCAGTGATACCCTATGAACTAACAGGTAACAGTTGTGTATCAGTACCTGTTGTGCCCAGACTATCAGATCCCCCACCTTTGTAATGAGCATGAACTATAACCAGTTATTTATTTTCTTAAGCAGTTTACTCTGGGAAGCCTGCCAAATCTTCTAAGTCAAAATGCCAGCACCTCTGATAAGGTACTTACTGATAAAGTCCTGAAATTCAAAACACAGTTCAAAATGTGGTACAAGGCAGAAATCAAGAGACTCCGAAAAACCCACTCTCATTCACAAGATTTGCAATGTTGTCCTCCACAAGCCAACAGACCAGCCACACCCCTTTTAAGTCCTCAGGGGTGTGGCCCATCACTGGCCAGCTGTAGCTCAGCTCACCCTTCTGCCTCATTCCAGCTGTCTCTTTAAAAATCTCCTGGTTCTGGCATCCAGTATGGCCTCATCCTCACTGCTCTCGGCAGGTGAGGCCTCCTGGCAGCCAGTGGAGGGGCCAGTCTCTGGCACACTGTGAGCAGCCAAGTCCTCTTCTCCCTTGGACTCCATGTCTCCGTCCGAATCAAACTCAGCTGCCAGATCCGCCATGTGCTGCTGCTGAGTCACAACAATGACTGAGACTTCCTACCTCCACTCTAGCCACTGCTCTGTCGCTCTCAGGGGTGTTCAGATTCCCCAGAGTTCAAGATCATAGAGAATGATCCCAGAAGTTTCCCAGAGCCACTGAGATGCCAAAGAGAATGAGACTCGAGACGAGGCTTGCAAAAAGAAATGGCTTTTTATTTATGGCCAAAGTAAAAAGGCTGGGTGACAAAACTATATCCAAAATATACGGACAAAATCCATGTAAGGAATAGCCAAACCTAGGTAAAGTTTGTTTAGGATCCTATACACTTGTTTTGCCAATCAGAGACAAAAGTTCGATATTCAATACGGGCAATGTGTTGCCCAGGCCCTTCCCCAGGGGTGGGTTTCAGCAGATTTGGCCTGGTTCAGGAGAACTGTTTATTGGATTTTGTGCAGTTCAGAGAATCGGTAAATTGCACTGGCTGGTTTTGGGGGGAGAAATTGGGGGGAGCTGCTGGGCCCTCCCACCCACCTGCAGTCTATAGATCTTTATTCACTTTATTTCCAGGAAAGCTGAGCTGCTTTTCCACCTAGGCTGGGGCTTCTGCAGGATGTTTGTTTTTTAAAGAAAGAAAACTTCCTGCAGAATCCTCTGGGTGGAAAAACAGCTACGGCACGCTGCCCTGCCCATCAGCTGTGCTGCAAACAAAGCAAATAAAGGTAGCTATAGCATGCAGATGAGTGGGAGGGCCCAAAAACATTTTAAAAATTTTTATTTAAAAAAATATTTTTTAAAAAATTGATCACCTAACCACACCCACTAAGCCACTCCCACTAAGCCACACCCACAGAACTGGCTGGTAAAATATTTGAAACCCACCCCTGCTTTCCCCTTATTTATGGAGCATTCTTTGTCCATGCTCTGTCCATGCTTTGTTATCTTGCAGAGTATCCCTTGTTCTTGTGTATTCGTGCTCCTAGGCAGCCCGCCTTATCCATGAGGCAGGATGTCCCTGGGAACTGTCTCCAAGGTTGTGCCTAGCTCTGAAGCAAATTACAGAAGCAAGAAACCAGATAGAAAAGGATACAATTATTTTACAGACTGAATTCCTAGCAAATGATTCCTAACCCAAGCAAAATAGTACAAGCAACTTCCTTAACAGAAGCAAAGAGCAAAGGTTAGATTGATTCGTGTCAATATGTCTTTTCAATTCTGTTCAACAAATTGAGGCTTTACAAAGATTTTCCTGGCTATAGCTATTATCTGTTCTTTGAGCAGGAGATGAGTGTCCAGGAAGACCTCCAGGTTGAACTACAGTCATAAACATGGCAGAGCAATGGCTTGCAGGACCCAATGCTGGGAGGACCAATCATCCACAGCTGCTTGATCTGGGTAGCATTAAAACTGAGACTCTTCCTCCCTACCCAACAGCTGTCAGGAGCTACGGCAAAACCTTGACTACACTGCTTGGTACTTCATTGCTTGTGGAATTGAATATCTCCATCATATGGATGATACCTGACCTTGAACTGAGAAGGCCTCACTGAGGCACCTTGAAAATAAGGGGTTGAGTTCAATATGTCCAACACTGGGTGGTACCTACTTCAGAGAAAGGGGAGAACCATGCAACACCATGCACCCATTCTTATTACCGCAGCTGGTCCAGAGAGTTGATATGAATGATGGTATCCTTTCTGTGCCAGCTGAGGATTGGTATGACATCCTTCATAAGACAAATACAGCAGAATGTTGAGATTTAAAGTTGGCATTGTTGCCCACAGCCAAGCAGCAAAGAAGAACCAGCCAGGATTCAGTTCAACGTGGTATTTTCTTTATTCGATATCATCATACTCACAGACATAGTAACGAAAGAACAAGGAAAAACACTGAACTAAGGACAATGACCCTTTGCCAATGAGTCTCTTTGATACCCTAAATATGAGTGGGTGGTCAGGAAAGGCACAAGGGTCATGGTCATATTACAGGAAGTCAGGAAGACAGGAAGGGAAGCAATTATGTACAGGAGACAACTGCAACAGGTGCATGTGTGGGAGGCTTCCTGGGTTTCCTTCCTATGCAGGATGTTTCACAATGGCAAAGTTACAACAACCAATATTTTATATTGAACACAGACAAACATTTAGAGCTCCAACAAGTTCTTAGACAACCCTGCTGTCAACTTGAAAGATCCATTCCATTTGAGTATCAATAAATCAGTTGTTTCAATCTGCATTGGTATTATTGCCCACACTTACTAGTGTACAACTGATTGCCATGTGCCACCATGACCCCTTCTTCACTCATTCTATCCAGACAAGCTATGGCAAAGTTCAAACTCCATCTTGTGTGCAGGGACTGTTTCATGTAGGTCAAATACCCAACTTCCCCTTGAGTATCCAATCCCTCTGCTCTGTGGAATAGCAACAAGAGACACAAACATGTTGCTTTTCTTTTTCTGTTCCACAAACAATTCTAGTGCTAAGTGGGCAGGACAACTGCTTTTCCTTGCAATTACCAGAAGAACAGTAATTTTTAATCTATCCCCTGTGAATTTCAACCTACAAAAAACTTCCAAGATAAAACCTGATTTGCAAATATTCTTTGACTTCTTCCAGTCGAGGGAGAGAAACTTTTTGTGCCTTGCAAAGAGCCAACTTCTAGATCTGGTGAAACTCAGGTTCTCTCTTTGGTCACAGCCCAAAGACAGGTAGGAAGAAACACATTTCATATAAATTTGCATTGGGGCCATTGAGGCGGCATGAGCAGACTATGTGCTAAGACTCTGCTGAGATTTCAAGCGATACCTGGAAGTCAGTTTCTGTACAAATCTTGATTTATTTATTCTTTATAAATAGGAGGGGAAATGACAAGAATGGCTGGGCTGCCACTCCTGCTGCTGCTGTTGCTCTTCTGGCTCCTGCCTCCAGCTTCTCCAACATCTGCTATGAGGATGCAAACCAGATATGTGTTGCCAAAAGATTTAAAGATTCGGGAATACTATTACAGACCTGGTGATCTCATTATTGGTGGGAATTTGCCCCTTGGCGTCTATTTTAACAGTGCTAGCCTAGAATTTAAAATGAACCCATTCTGGGTTTCTATTCAACTTTTGTAAGTTTCACCTGAAGGAGAAAAATGTAGATGATTGTTGGCTTTGATTGCTCAGAAATATTTGTTCTAGCGATGTTTCAGTGGCCTAGTGTAGTTCAAATCTTCCTGCTTTTCTCAATAAAGAGCCAAGCTCATAGAACAGGGTAGATTCCCAATCTTTCCAGAATTCTTTATCAGGAAGATGATAAGCCATGTTCAGAGAGATGAGGGACAACTTATTAGGAACGTTACTGCCCTAGTTAAGTAGATGATTTGCAAGGTTGCTAATTTGGATAGTATGTCAAGAGGGAACATTCCATGAAAAGCTGAAAATGGTTCCTGCACAGAGTACTACATCCCCCATATACACAAAATTCAGTTTTCGAATCAGCAGTGCATAGGAATAATGGCCCTCAGTGAGTCTTTGCTGTGGCCCCCACTGGAATCTTGTGCTCAAAAATGATTACCAGACTGAAAAAGCTGCTCCAAGAGAGAACAAAATTGATGAGAGTAGAGTAGAGTAGAGTAGAGTAGAGTAGAATAGAATAGAATAGAATAGAATAGAATAGAATAGAATAGAATAG
>JANHFQ010001885.1:17710-28742 GCA_032468035.1 Aparallactus werneri
CTTTCCCATTCCTTTTCTTCTTTTCCTCTACCAACTAGCTTTCCTGGCCTTTATAAGGAGGCATAGCTAATTTTTTAAATGTGCTGCACAGCCTGCAGGCAAGTGGACGGTAAGATGGAGTGCATGGGGTGGCCGCGGGAGGCTCATCTTCATGTCTCTCGGCTTGCCTGAGGCCTGTGCAGTGGGCCTGGATTGCCTGTTTTCCCCCTTCCCATGCCTCTGGCTGTCTGCTGCTGGTGCTGCAGTCCAAAGTCAAGCCATTCAGTCGCCCACCTGCTCTGGCCCACCAACTCTCAGCTTTCCTGCAGCGTGTCTGGATTGCCTGCCTCCCCCCAACTACTGCTTAGAAAGGTAATCAATTCACCTGCACTGTGTAGGCTGCAGCCCGACACTGTCAGCCTCTGTGCCCTCGCTGCCTCCAGTGCTGGCCATGCCCCTCTGGTTTTAGGATGATCTTCACTGGGGGTTATTTTTGGAGGAGGGCTTATATTAGGCATACACTTAAAAATCAGGCTAGGGCTTAGTTTTGGAGGTTTTATTTCATGTGAGGATATCTTTCATGTTATTGATTTGCCAAACTACTCATCCTGTTGATTTGCCAAACTACTCTGAAAACAGGCACTTCCACAACTGACCTCAGCTTCCTGGCTGCCTCATTATTCTTAGTACTTTCTTGATTCTAGTAAGGAACATTAGATGAGTCTTCAAAACTTCTATTCATGTGCTAGAAAACCAGTGTCTCGGTTGCTATTTGCTCACCTCCTCTAGTGCATTCGTCTCTGGAACCAGACATACACTTGATTACCCTTACTTTCCCATTGGACTCACTTGGCTGTGGCCTTCTTGTTGACATGCCAATCAGCTCTTAGGAGCTACTTCAGAGCATATGGCCCACTTTTTTACCCAGATCCCAAAACAGAGCTAACAGGGAAAGTCTTCTTCTACAAAGACTATTCAGAGCACATTCCTTTATGGGACACAAGGTGTCATCTTAAGTTTTGCCTTCTAGCTAGAATAAACTTCCAAAATTATCCTCATCTTTAGAAATTTAGGAAATTCTCAGAATCCTGTATTAAAAAAGCCTACAAAATCTTTTGAAATAGATGCTTGAGAATTACTACAGAAAGTGTACCAAAACATAGTTACTTTCTACTTCCTAATCTTAAGAACAATCTATTATATTCAGAATCCACTTTTCAATAAAATTAACATTTAATTATTACATCCAGCAGAATTTACAACCTCCCACCGCTTCCATGGCCTGGTTCCAAATGGTTCAAGGGCCAATAGTGGGCTGCAGCCCCGGAGGCTGGGGATCCCTGCCGTACAGGAAATGCAAGTTATAAGATTAGGGGGCTTTGTTTCCACTGGACACAACTTTAGCATTTTAGGCAGTAGACTGAACCCATAATTGATAATGTCTTAGTTTTGACATATTTCATCTCTATTCCTGTTTCTGAAAGAACAAGTACAACTATTTGACCTGATCCAATTGTGTAATAGCATTAATTAGAAGAGATGTTCATCTGGAAGACCATATCCTTTCCACTACAAAAGCAGTAATGTTGCCAGAATTGTGGACAAAAGGAAGACAATGAAAAATTATCCAAAACAAGTTTTTTAATGTGAAGAATGTATTTCCTTAACCCAGAAACTCGGTTAGCTGGTTATAAATTTGGTGTTTTTTTAACAATAGACATGCCCTGCATAGAACAGCTATTCTACTGTAATTCAATCCAAAGTATTCTAATGCTAAGTACCAGCTTTCATCTGAGATCTCTCAATTACATTGATATGTTAGAATTCACAAGTCCAGTGCATCATACCATACAATTGATTCAACTGATACCACCTTACCTTGAAGCAACAGCATTCCATGAATTACCCTGTCCCACCGTTCACTGATTGCAGGGAATATGGGTATATTCCACAGTATCTGCTAAGAAAGAATGATCTGTTGAAACATAATCTCTTTTTCTCTTGCAAGCATGGATCTGTTCTTGAAAGTGGAGACCCAGTGGAGCATTATGTGAGAGGTTGAAAGTAGAATAAAAGGAATGGGAAATCCCAGAGCAAATGTTTGCTTACGTAATCCTGGAAGGAATCCAATAAAACTTGAAATTTTACTTCAGGAAAATCTTTATCTGGGTAAACCAGAACTCCATACCCATTTAATGGAATGCTATGCAGAAGATAAGCACACTTACGTTTTTTGAAATTAAAAAAAATCTAATTGAATGCAAAAACAAGTAAAGGTAACTTGAGTTTTATTTATCTTCTAATTTCTGGGAGGTTAAAGAACTATAATTTGTTTTGGACAACAGAAGAAAATAGGCTGTGCTTACAGATAATTTTCTGCCATATTCTTCAGGACCACTGGTTTATTGTTGCCCACTCTATTACATGGGATGTACATATCAGGTGTTGTTAAAAAGTCAGTGCCTGTACAATACATTCTACAACTGAGCACCACTTTCCTTAACTGAACAGGCAAAGAGAAAGTACACGGAACATCAGCATCTGGCAGTATTTTTCCCAAAAAAAGAGACTAAAATGGGTTTAAGTTGATTAACACTATTAAATCACATCTAATATTTGTTACTACATGATTTCATTACAGCTATACGATACAATTATACAAAATGTGTTAACATCAAAGAATACAACCAAAAAAAATTTAAGATAGCAAACAAAACCTATATAACTTTTTTTTAATCTTTACAGGAAAATACTTTTGAAGTATGCATGTAACTGCCCATTCTTTTAAAGAAAATCTACTGCAAGCAAAGTTATCAACCTCCAGAAAAAAATCACACATAGCATTACTAAGCATATCCCCAAAAAGTGTACAATATGCACACTTTGAAAATACAAAATTAAAAAATTGTAAGCAACAGGTGAGCATCATATTTATAACAATGTGAAAAGTCCAATTTTAGCACTGTTTGTAGAAAGAACTGTCTTTGATGCAAGTCCATGAATTGTCTGTCTCTTCCAGGTAGGATCACACTTTACAAAAACACCATGCTCTTGAAACCAAATTACAGAGCAAAATGGAGCATTGAAGCAATGCTGTCTTAAAGTTTATTTTGCTACTTTATCAAAAACAAGTCCCTTAGGCATGTAAGGTTCATTTTTGTGTGTTTTTTTTAAATTCTTTCCTAGAAACAATATACAAAGGGGGAAGCTTATTTATTTTCAACCATTCTCCTGTAAGGTAAAAGATGTTTTGAGTTCAAGAGCTTTGTTCTTGCAGTTTCACTGGTTGTTTTTGGCCTTGGCATGTGTTAAGATATGAGATTTCAGATTAGTTGACTGAGCAAACTTCTTATTACAGCCATCAAAAGGGCACACATAGGGCCTATCTCCAGTATGAATTCGCACATGCGTGCGTAAATTGAAGTCCAGTGAAAAGCGTTTGCCACAGCCTTCAAATGTGCACTGGTGAAAAGAAAATACAAGACATTAGCAACTTGTTTACAGATCTTCACTTGCAATATTAGATTTACATGAAATAAAGGTTCTATTCTGTACAATTCCAAATTGGGTATTTGTTATTCATAAGTGAGTTCCATGAAATTGGAAATGTTCACTTGTGCTGTTGAACAGCAAAGAAATAAATAAGTATATCCTCTTTGCAGAGAGATTACAAGATTTTCTCTGAGATGGTACTATTTTGTAGAATTCACTCCCAAGACAGAGCTACCAAAAAGCTTTTCCAGATATATTTCATCCAAGTCAAAACATGTGTTTTCTACAGTCTGATGTTCTAAAAGATTCTGAAGATGGTCTATTTATACTTCCATTTGTCAAAATAGTCAGAAAATATTGAGAATTTACTTCTTTTTGCAATCTAAAGTAAGTAATACTTTAAAAAAAATCTCATCAGCCTCATCCTATCTACTATCCCTCACTACATGGGTAGTAGTAAGCCCATATTTAAAATATTTAAAAATATTTAAATATTTAAAAATAACACATCAATGTATAAAAGTAAATGTTGTTCAAGTAGCATCTTTGTACTTACAAATTAATTTTTTTAAAAGCATACTGCTCCACCTCTAGGCCACCTCGGCAAGCCAGAATATATTGGCTGAAATATACTTTTAATATTTCTCCAATTATCTTCTAAGTACCCAATTTAGCCTCTGAACAAATTCCTTCCAGTACTTTAACTGATATTATCTATCACACAATTTATCTAGCTTCAGAAATAAAGCAAAAATAGAATATACACAAAGTAGAAACTAATTAGATCCTCATGACACTGTCATGATCGTCTCATTTGGAATATTTGATATAGTTACCTGAAAGGGTTTTTCTCCAGTATGAACTAATTGGTGCCTCTTTAGCTTTGAGCTCTCAACAAACGCCTTTCCACATTCTGCACAGACGTGTACCCGAGGCCCATGAGTGTGTAGATGCTTCCTCATGGCCGAATTATCCCTGAACATCTTTGTACAGCCCTTCAAAACAACACAAGTAAACTATTTAATTGTCAAGGCAGGCCTAAATATCAGAATTATCATCTTAATCTATATACATTGACTAGGCGTACAATTATACGGAACCAAAATATGGTTTGATTTTGGTATACTGCAAAGCCCAAGCATGGCCACTGCTGCCTATATGACTTAATTCTGTATGAAGGGAAATTGCATTTCAAAAATTTAGAAAATGCCTTACATAACTCTGCTAATGTGTCAGTGCCCCCCAATTCTTTACATATTCATTTATTTTAAAAAACGCAGTCAAATCATGTATGGTGCTATGTATTATACAAAGAAATATTAAATAACTACAAAAATGAAACGCAAGTAAAAAAATGCATTTGGGGGTGTGTGTGGAAAGAATGGAGCAGGCTTTTGAAAATAGTTGTCGGGTGTTGGGACATGTCACCCAAAACATCGTGGTGTTCACCTTTGACACATGTCATAGGTTCATTATGACTGCAATATGCTATAAGATAAATTTAAACCACACCGCAAAATATTGGCAAAAAAGCTCAGAACATAAGCAACACATTTATGAAACTCCTATATTAAAAAGGTTCTTACTGAAATAAATTGCTCAAAATCGCTTCACTCACTTTATGAGGACATGCTATCGTTCTTGGTGCATCATCTTCTTTGATTTTTCTTGGCTTCATTCTTACAAGAAAATAAAAAAACAAGTATTGATTGTTCAATAGCAGATAAGTTATCAGAAGTACCTTGTTATAAATCACTATACTATAATGCTATTTCTTCCTGATGAACTGCCTTTAACTGCTTTTATTAATGTATTTAACTATTTACAATTCAGATTCTATGAGAGAAGAAAAAGCTGCCAAGTTTGGTTCAGTTAAAAACTCAGAAGTATACCCAGAGGAACAATATATGATTTGAGTATAGTAGGACTGACAGAAGTAACTGCAGAAAGGATTACTTAGCAAGTGATTGAAAAACTAGGCAGCAGTTTCTAATTTGTTGTGCTTGTTTTAATACTAAACACCAACATCTCTTGGTGGACATTAAAATCAGATATATTACAGGAAATAATTAAAAGCCTGAGAATTTGAGACCTTTCAAAGACTAACAACAAAGTGTCCACCCAACCAGAAGTGCAATCTAGAGACAGGCAACTAGAAGGAATTTAAACCCAAGTTGCGATACTGTGAAATTATTGCCAACAGACTTTTCAGGTGAATCCCAATGAGCAGATTGGAATAGTATAAGAATATACATTTTCTTCAGTAATGTGAACAAGCCCAAACAGTCCATTGTAGTTTTCCCCACAAACGCAATGACAGTATTTTTTAGTATAGGTTCAGTATAGTATCTTTGAGTTCTAACCAGTGGATTTTTTTTAGAAAAAGGGATTTGGGAAAGGCTTGATTAGTCTCTTTAGCCACTAGTTAATACAGACTATATCTAGCCAACAAAATTTCTACCAAATATAGAGTTCATAGTAATCTCAGGATTGTGAACTGATAAATTCAGGAGAAAATAAGAGCCAGAAAACAGCACTATGACACAGAGGGCTGAAGTATGCATACTAATTTGCACCAACCACCTCATTCTTGGACTACAATCTATAAAACATTGTTATTTTTGAAAGTAGATATGGTTTCAATTTATTTTTGAAAGGCAAGTAGCGTCAGCTACTCTTTCAAAATCCAGTCAGCAAATATTAATTTTTAATATCTATGAATTATTCTGAACCTTCTGTGAATATCAGCGTGATTATCCCTGTATTGAAATTATATCTCTGCATTGATCCAATTCAGTTATTTTAATTGAGAGCAGAAAGATCACATATTGCCAGAAATAGGAATAATCATTTGTGAAAAAGAATAAAATCTAGGAGTTTTATAATACCAACCTTGCAAATTCAGCCAATTGTTTAGGATCAGAAAGGTCAATCCCAGGTATTCCTCCAGGTGGTAGCTTCTTTCCCGTCATATATTCAGAGTAGTCAGGAGGGGAGTTCTCGCCAATGATCTGTTCTTCCACCACAGTCTCATGGTCAATGTCTTTTTTGTCATCTGCAATAATTAGAGAAAACTGAATTTTGATTTAACATCCACGAAGGACGACATTGATAGTGTGAAAAATGTTTCTTAGACAAAGTTTGTACTAAGAAACAAATTCAGTTACTTTTTAGACAAAAATGCCAAATTTACACTTAATTATAAGAAATCATATATAAGTATATTGTTCATTCATTTTTAGAAACTAATTTTCTTAAAAACGTGCATTATGAATTATTACAAGTAACATTCGACACATAATTAATTCTTCCAAATGCACTGTAATTAAAGCGAGACACCTTTTGCAGAAAAGCTTTTTGTAAGATATCACAATAATCTATATATTATAATCTCTCCTATTTATCTTAATTCAATCATACATTTATAAATCATTTACCCCTTAACTTGTAAAATGTCTGAATACTTGCTATGTAATTAACACCAAAACCCCCGGTCTGGCAAGATATTAATAAAACAACACATACATACTTACTACAATTAGGCCAACTTAATATCTATTGCAGCAACGTTTACAAATATATTTGAGCAAAATTTCTCTGGCAATTTCTCTTCCTTTTATTTTAGCTATCAAAACTGCAAGTTTATTGTTTATTTTTTCTAATAAACCTATTTAAAGAATAATTTCCACCAATAAATTATCAGAACCTTATATTGCTAAATCAGTTAAAATGTTTTCAATCTTTAATTGTTTCAATGAGGATTCAAATAGTTTAATGAAGACTAAATAATTCCAAATTTATATATATATTTTTAACAGACATGCTAGGATAACCGAATTATAAAATTTGATGCATGCGTTGGTGTAAATAGATAATACTGTGACATACAAAACAGTGAGATGACTGTCTACTACCTTGAAAGATCCAGCATTTATCATTAATGCAATCCTATGCACTCACAATTCAAAAATAAAAATAGTTTGCGGTAGGATGGATGGATGAAGATTTTAATGGAACACAGTGTAGAATGCAACAAAGAATATATTATGACTTTCATTTCCAGCTTTGTTTTCTGCCATTAGGATTTTGTTATTCACTTTGGTTTTGAATTAGTCAGGATACATTCACTTAGGTCACTAATTTTAAACAGTTGTTTCCCCTCTATTATGATTGTACAAGTAAATCATTTATTTCCATATGGATGAGGAGACTGGACTTTGTTCCTAGTTCAGTTCTGCTCTCTAGGCAAATTTATAACCCAATTAATTGAGATACAGAACCAATACTAATGTAAATGTGCCAGAATAGTTCATATGAAGTATTTACAAATTGTATTTACATGGCTGCCCACCTGATAGAATGTGACTTGTGTATAATAAAACCATAACAATATTAAAACATAACACCATTAAAAACATTGAAGTTATTAAAAAGGCTAACTGAGAGCATTGGATATTATGAACAGTGAAGCCACCTCAGCAGATCACTTTGAGACTCAGTGACACAGCCACATTTTGGGGGATTTCTGGAAGGATGGCAGAGAAAGGGCCAATCTCACCTGGGGAGGGGATGATATTCCACAGGGTGGGTGCCACAGTAGAGAAGGCGCATCACCTGGCTCCTGTCAGATGTTAACTCCTTAGTGGATGGGACCCACAACATATCTCTTCTGCTGGATCTAATGGGATGGATAGATGTATCGGGAAGAGGCAGTCTCTCAAATAACCTTGCCTACCACCATTTAGTGTTTTAAATCCACCTTAAATCAGATCCAGAAACTGGCAACCAATACAGCTTGCAGAGCAGAGGTGCAATGTGGGCCATTTTAGGACCATACATAACTACTAGCATCACTGCTACCTGAAGCTTCCAGATACACTCTAAGGGTAGCCTTATGTAGAATGTATTACAACAGTCCACACAGGAAACTACTGGGGAATAACTAACCATGAGTAGAGCTTCCCCATCAAGAAACAGGAGCACAACATAATTTGGTTAACAACTACATTGCTTAGCAATGCAATGCAAGCCAAGGATGACCTGTGGGCTCATGTTTCCTGAGAATGGTTCAGTCTCCATTTCTCACTGTACCATCCCATGACATTGTCCAATTCAACCCTTCTGATGCCCAAGGCAAGAGGTCTTCTCCTGTCCAAAGAGGGAAGGCTAAGTCCCCTGAGGAACTACAGTCCTAGCTCTCAGTGCCATCAAGATAATCCCTCCTCCAGCTGTACTTATCAGACTCCTCAGGGTTCCCTACCATTCACACCTACCCTTTCCCTTGTTTTCAACCCAGTGCCTCTGTGGGAAATTGTAGTGCACAGTCCTTAAGAAATGAGGCTTATGCGGCATTGATGACCATTGCTAGAGATTGCATCTTCCTATGTAGGTTTGAACTTTGCCCACAAAAAGAAAACACAAGCCAACTTTCTTCTATCAACAGTTCCCAGACTTGGAGAATGTCTGCTAAGGCTTCTACCAATCTTAATAAGCCTACATCTATCTATACACTTTTAATTGGAGCTAGAAAGTGTGGGCATTGTCAAAGAAAACAGCAATCGGAGACAGAGCTGCAGTTATTAATCATTTTTGACACCATATGTTGGAAAATTTGGTTTAATAGGACATATCAAACTCACTGCGATGAAAAGATAGGGGGAGAAATAGAGGTACGGAGATATAACAACAAATCGAGAATCTACAGGAAGTAAATGTTACATATTTAACTTGGAAGAAAGATGTTAAGTTTAACGTTATGCCATGTGGAAGCTGAAGTTGTGAAATAAAATTCAAATAGGCAGATGGTGGTATAGATTTCCTATATGTTGTGCTTTGTCCAACTGTACCAGGTAGAAATTCAAATGAAATATCTGGCAGATGGCTATCACATTTCTGCTAGAATATATCCAATAAATGGAAGCCAATCCCCCTCTCTAGCTAACTGCTCAACTATTAAATTATTCGTGCTTTTAGGAGGTTTTAAAATAATTTTTAAAAACTTATGTGCCTTTTTGTAACTTAAATCCATTATTCCATGTTCCACTCTCTATAGTGATAAAAAAATAGGTCCAGGCCTTCCTCTGTATGATGTCCCCGGAGATATGTGAAGAGTGGTATCATACTCCCATATTCTCAGTCTTTTCACAAAGCTAAACCTTTTCAGCTACTTCAAAGTCTCTCTTCAAGGGTTTAAAATTTAGTTCCCCAATAATCGTCATTACTTTTTCTGAATCTGTTTAGTTTCTGAATACTTTCTAAAAGTATGAAGCACAATACTAAAAAAATAATTAAGTCATTTTAATTAAAAATGTTAAATACATAATGACTGAATATATAAAACTATCACAGCTATTTTGTGTCATCTATACTTCTAGCAATATTTCCTCCTTTCTCCATCAATGTTATTAATATAATGATGAAATAATACAGAACGTAAGATTGAATTCATGGCCTTCTCCTTCATACCTCTGTAAATGACAACTACATTGCTAACCACTCTTTTTCATGCAGTTTTCAAGTGACTTTTATTTCCACTTAATTGTCATGAACACTTGACCAGAGTTAGGTAATTCACTAATCAGAATGTCATGGGTATTTTATTAGATGTTCCTTTGAAATTAAGATAAGTTATAATAGTTCTATTTCTACTAAAGTAGTTAGCTGGTCAAACAATAATCATGTTAATCTCACAAAATTTAATCGTACAAGATCCACCCAGGTAGTCCCATGGCAATAGTAATAGCAGTAGCACTTAGTGTTATATACCACTACAGTGCTTTTACAGCCCTCTCAAAGAGTTTACAGAATCAGCATATTGTGCCCAACCATCTGGGTCCTCATTTTACCAACCCCGGAAGGATGGAAGGCTGAGTCAACCTTGAGCCTGGTGAGATTCTATCTGCCAAATTACAGGCAGCTGGCAGTCAGCAGAAGTAGCCTGCAGTATTGCATTTTAACCACTGCGCCATCACAGTTCTTCAAGATGGGCGGCAGATAAATTTAGCAAATAAATATTTTTTTCATGACAAATCTATATATTGTTCTACATGCATGATTGGAGTTGAGAAATTTGGCTGTAGGTCCTTCAGTGCCATGACCTTGTGTAAGATAACATAAATGCAATGGTACAGGAAGTCTAACTAATTACCTAGTTGTAATCTATTGGCATCCAAATTATAATGCCCTGGGATCTATGATATATATGTATGGAAAGTCAGAAAACAGTTATGGCATCTGACAGGTTCATATATTATAATTGATTTGACTATTTGGGTATCCAAAAGCTGCAATATTTACTACAGATTAGTTAATATATTCTAGCAAAATCCAACAAAATCTCAAGCAGGTTCAAGTATCTTGCAACTGTCCTCAATCTTCAGGTTCAAAGCTGATAACTACTTATGAATCTCACCATACAATGGGAAGATTACAATATAATGTAATATATGATACCAAGCCTAAAATGTTTACATGTACGTAGTGTGACAAATACATCTTTTACATACACAAAAATATGTATTAAGTCTATGCTGGTCTATGACCATTATGATTTTGCACATCA
>JANHFQ010001886.1:714654-725849 GCA_032468035.1 Aparallactus werneri
AAATGAAGGGGTAACTAACTTTTAAATTGATTTGTGCCACTAAATATGGTCCATGATTTATAAACATTTCTACTTTAATTGTTCTACATTACATTGTGCTTTCTGATTTTTTTTACAAGAAGCACATCGAAAATGAACTGTACACAAACCAAAGACTGATCAAAATCTTGTGTTTTAGATACTGCACTGTATAATTCATCTGTTTAGCCAACAGTTTGCACAAAGGATAATTCAAATAAAGTATGAATTAGGGACCTGACTCAAATATGTTGAAATAAATTATCATTAGCTTAGAGCTTAGAGGGTTTGTGGCTAAAGCATTCTTTCAATTTTTACATCATTTCTGCTAATTTTGCAATTATATTTTAATCTTTTTCATCCATTTTAAAAATGGAGTTTTCACTAAATGTCTACTGAGTTTGCATTAAATGTCTACTATTAATACTCCCTATCCCTGCTTGTCACCTTCGTACGATATTGTGAAGGTTGGTAAATGTTTCCATTTGTTTTATGAATAGTCTAGTTTTTTTAAAGCATGAAAAAACCTGTCATAGAAATAATTATTATAAGATCAGCATTTGTTTGTGGATGTGCTAATTTTCAGTGAATAAATACTCATTTTAAATACCTGCTGTGTGATCAATTAATAGATATACAATATATAAAAACAGAGACATGACATACACATTTATTAAAACTACACCAGTTTGATTCATCATTTGTGAAAATTTAGTTTATAAGATTTGACTACTATAAACATCCCCAGAATGCTTATTGAAACTTTTCAGCATGTTGCCATCTCCTGTTTTTTAAAATCTTTACCATTCAGTTTGTTTCTTTGATGCAAATTCAGCCTTGCATCCAGCCTATCTTGGCACATCAGTTTCTGTCTGTTGTATTTTGTATGAATCATGACTGCCTTTTGATTATTATTTTGTTCAGTTGACAGAGTACTTAAAGTTCCTTTACTACTAAAATTGTTCTTTGCTGTTGAGTGAAGGGGTCTTATTTTGGATAGTTTGATTTCTCCTTGTTTTGTTGATAGTGTTGGTAATTAAATTGAGCTGGAGTTTAGAATAGATTTTGGAGCAGGGTTTTATATATCTTAGAGTAGGTAGTCATTACAATCACTCAGAAGAGGGAAATAATTCTTAGTTTTGACCACTGAGTAATCACAATTCAACCCATAGTTATGTAGGAGACCAGTGGTTTATTAGACATCAGAGATTTTTGAGCCTAAAATTCCAAGTAAGATCTGCAACAAAATGTTAGGGTATGAAGTGCAAGTGTTTAGGAATTGAGCCATTATCCCTCTATCATTGATTTTCCATTTTACGTTTGAATTACTTTCTAGTCACTGAGCACTCTTAGTCTTCTTGAGCTGTTTTTAGATCAGTTGCTCCCCCTTCCTGCCCCCACCTTAAGGATTTTAGTCTAAAGAATTTTCTGCATTGCTACAATCTCAGAGTTTTCTCAAGTTTGCTGTTTGTTATGTTGTTGCTGGTATTATTTTGCTTAGATAAGCAGTGGCTCTCATAACTGAAATTGTAGAGGGAATGATATCTTTACTGGCATGCCAAGAATTTCTGACACACAGTCCCACCCACCAAAAGTGATTCCACCAAATTTGTTTGTATAAGAATACACATAAGATACATAAAAACAAACAAAGAAAGCAATGTTCAGATTCTGCTGTTGTTGTTTTTTTTCATTTAAAGTGTTGTTGGGTGGCATTTTTTTGGCAAGCTCTTCAGTTGGATTTCATGATAGAACATGATTGTTGATATGACTCAGCCATTGTCTTTGCCATTTTTAACATGTCATAGCTTGACACTATGCTTAATTTTTTTTTTGATCAGGGTTTAAAGGAAGAATTTTGCTGGCTCAATGCAAATAATGATATAGAGATTTTTTGAACGAGATAAATAAAATTGATCCCCAAAGACATACCGTAGTTTCCCTAAGAGTTTTGTTTCATGCCCTTTCAGTGGCATGGAGGGCTCAGCAACAACTGTGATTGCATTTTAATGCTGATGAAATATTCTTCACTGACTGACAAGACCTGATTGTGTTGAGTGTCGAGTGTGCATATCTGTACTAGATGAATGTCTTTTGAAATCATTGCGCTACATAGAAGAAATTTGTCTGATGTATTAAAAAATCTTGCTCACCTGCAGAAAAGCAACTGAAAATGCAGTGTTGCTGATGGACAAAATAAAAACACTAGGAAAGAAAGAATTTCTAGAGCAAATGGTTCATTTCTCTTTTGGCTTACATTTGCTGTGTATGGGAGACTAATTAAGGTTTTCAAAGATGCTACCTGGTTCATTTGTTTTTGAAATGGGTGTTCTGTCTATATACACCCTTCCTTATTATTGTACTTTGTCCTTCTTTCCTGATCCATGTATTGGATTATTAAACTTACACTGTGATTTTGATTCAGTGTTCTGACTTACATGATTGCAGTACAACATATCTGGTTGTGACTAACTAAACTTTGGCTAATATCCACAGGAACACATCACTTGGAAGTAGTAAAAAAGAATCAGTACATGATAATAACAAATAACCAAAATAACAACTAGAAATGTTCCTTTGTAGATATGCTTAAACCTAAAATAAAATAAACATTTAATTTATAATTTGACCCTGAAATTCCTTATGTATTTGTTTTAATAATTTTCTTTAATTTATCTTTCCTTTACCATATTCTTTATATTTAAAATACTAATTTCTTTCTTTCTTTCAGTCTGTGTTATTTTACTTAAATTTGATAGTAAGTTTTATTTTTCTCCCCTTTAGTAGCATTGTCTGCTTTACCAACCATATTAGAGATTGGTCCTTATTCCTGAAATTTACACTGCTAAGATTGAAATTTTATAAGTCAGAAAGTGAATCTTAAATGGAAGCTACTAGTGATTTCCTGATTAATAGGAAAAAATATGCCAAACAGATAAACTAAGCTTGAGTGTATTAAGTCAATATACTAAACCAAAAATCTCTTCTGTTTGTATGAGAATACATCGTTTATCTCATGGAAACCCTCATTTAATTCAATAGAAATACATAGAATTGTACGAGAGATAATAACTGACTGGTGTGGATTGGTTATTAACAATAGTTCCATTTGACTTCTCTAGCACTTTTGGCACAGTATGATTGAATTTTATTGAAATTATATTTATCATTATATAGGGCCAATAGTCAAAACATGTACATCAAACAAAATGAAATTAGAACTCTTTCATTTGCAAGAGAAAAAATAAAACAATATATGAGTGGGTAGTTTTCCCTCCAAATACTGTTCTCATTTCAGCTTATGTGCTTGTTTTTTCTTAAAATATGCACTCTCTACAGTGTAATTGATGCTAAACTTTGAGCTAGTGAGTTAATCCCAAATGGAATCAGTTTTGGTTTAGGTGATAGAGGGACATTAAACAGAGCTCTAGTGCTGGGTATGTTTATTTTGGATAAGAAGATGATTTAGCCTGGAAGTGATGACTTGTTTTGGGTGGTCCCCCCACTTCAGGATGGTCCGGTGTTGGTTTACTTTACCCATAAAAGACTTTATGAGGCTTCAGAAAAGAGACTTTTGCATCTTGTTGTGCAGAAGCAGCTTAGCTGCTTTGAATTGTATAGAGTCACCAAGAGAGCAAAAATAAAATAAAAATAAAAATCAGGATGCCTCCTTCAGGACCTACTGACATCAGGTAATGCTTATGGAAATGAGATAACTTTCAGAATTTTCTAAAATATTGTCAATTGGTTTGAATTCTTCTGATAAACTTTGCATTTCCCACATAGGTTTTTTTTTTCTTTTGCCAACTCTTCACATTACCTGCAGAGGGAGCTTGTATATATGATAATCTAAATAATCACTGTATTTCAGGAATAAAACATTTCCCTCGCCCCAGCATAAACGCAGTTTGTTTGTTAATAACATTCCTTGTTAGATTACTCAGATTATAACTGTTTATGTGGAAGCATGCTAGAGATGGGCAAGACTATATTTTTATAGGCATATTTTTGATGGTGGACAGTGTCTTGCCACACATGATCTTAAAAAGATTAGCATTTTACCTCTAACTCAGGGCAAAGGCTGCTCTCTCAGGTATTGTAAATTGCTTGAAATGTAATTGTATTAACTCTTTACTTGTATTATAATAAGTGACAATAATTATAAATAATATTTGGAAAACAAGTATAAGTCAGGGTAATATTGTTAAATGATTTTTTAAATTTCATTAAAACACACGATTAAATAAAACCTTAATTTAAGGTTATATTTTTTGAATTTTGTAAATTCAGTATTCTTTCTTATTAGATTTATTGCATACAAATGCAACATGAATGCTTAATATTTCATTTTTAATTAAAATTTAACTGACAAATTAATGTAAACCATAATTAAACATGACATCCAATTGCTAAATTTTAAAATGCAGCAGCAAATCTTTTATTGTTTTAATAAATACAGAAATTAAAGTTAATAGAAAAGTAAAAGTATTGAATTAGATTAATAAGCATATTTCTTATATTTCTATAAATATTGATTACTCCATCTGGTATAATAAAATATTCTTTTATTAATTAATATCACTGTTTTAAAATAAAGAAATTGATTTTATACTTGCTACACTTAGAACAGGGTCCAAATACCAAATCAAGTTTTAGATAATAAATCCATAAAATCATCCATGAAAGAAGAAATATTTGTAAGATAAATAAAAATGACTCCTTACTTTGCTGAGCAAGAAGGAAAATAGCAAAGGTGTTTGAAATAAGTATTGGTTAGGCAGAAAAAATTTGATTTTTCTCCTTTTAAAATAGTTCATAGCATACTGTCTGCTCTTCAGTCTGATGTTGATGCAAAATTGTATGTGTAGTTTCAAATTCCATAAAACAGAAATAGCGTTCGGCAATATCCTCTCTTGAAACAATCCTTCCAGAAAATTGGTTTGTTTTTTTCTATAGCTTTGTTACGTAAAATGTTCAGGAGAATGCAGTATAATATGATTGTATTTTGGGTTATAATTTATTTAAAAAGCAGATGTGATGATATTAAGAACATTACTATTAATATGTTAATAACCAATATCTTAATATTGATTCATTATTTGAATTGACTAATCTTTACTAATAAAAACAGCTTATTATTATAACACCAAATGGCCATTTAAGTGGAGAAACTATGCAGATTTGCAATAGGTCATTCTCTAATAAAGAGATTTACAGTATCCTATAAGGGCTATTGAATAAGAATTACCCTTCCAGAGCATGTTTATGTATTATCATAGCAATATGGTACCAAATTGGCATGGAGCATTTTCTTAAAGAGGATAACAATATTACATTGAGGACAACAATATTAGCAATTACATATCAATAGAATTATGATAGTAAGATTTACTAATACTTATAGAGTATCTGGAGTTGTGGATCTTACTAAATTTGATCCATCCTTTATTAAGCAAATAAATCCAATAATAAACTTATTGTTATCTATTGGCTTTTCATATTCTTTCTCCTTCATAAAAACTTCATTCTGTAGCAGGATTTTTCCAAACATTTCATGGAATTTGAAAGAACCTAATGAGATTTTGTGAAAGAAAAGGGGCCAAAAAAATGCAATCAGGAGCATCCATAGCAATTTTTTTGCGGTACTACAGAAAAGGCAGGTCTTGTTCTTAGATTTTATTTCATTTTTTAAAAAGCCTGACTGCCATTTGGAGACAGTTCCCACATCTTAAAACCCTTTGTAACTCCTAATCTAAACAGAAAGTGTGACACAAACCAACATTTCCATATATTTTCCCCCAACTTTGGTAAATGGAAGCCATTATCTTAAGCAGATTGCTAAAGACGTCCCAATATTGTGGTAGGAAAAATATTTTTAAAATCATCTTTATTTGTCTTGCTGTGTGTGTGTGAGAGAGAGAGGGGGGGGGAAGAGAGAGAGAGAGAGCTGTTTTTCAAATTGCTGCCTAGAGAAAGAAGAATATAATGAATAGTACAATTTTGATACATGTAATATTAGCTATAAGACCTAATTTAATGTAATGATTAAGGAAGGCATTGGGTTACATAGAAACTGAGAGACTGTAGACTGTAAGTTGTGATCCTGCCTTAGTCACAAAGCCAGTTGGGTGTTCTTGGAGCCAGTCACTTTCTGTCATCCCTAGGAAGGAAGCAATGGTAAACCACTTTTGAAAACCTCTGCCAAGACAACTCCTGGGACTTGTCCAGGCAGTCTATGAAAATCAGACATAATTGAATGGAATAAAAAAAAGTATTGCTTAATACTACTACTACTAGCAATACTACTACTGCTGCTACTACTACTACTACTACTACTACTACTACTACTACTACTACTACATGTTGCTTCTTCCTAAATGTACAATACCAATACCAATTAAAAACTCCCACAATCAGTACACAAATTTGACTGAAGTCTTGGTTCCAAATTCAGTTCGTCCTCTATGGCTCTTTCTTTTCTCTTATTCCTATTACTATCTTGCCTGATACTTATAGATAATTTGAAATGTTATTTTTGAAAGCTTAGCTGGAATAAAGAATTGGCTTACATAGTTGCTTGTTTGCACTAGAGCATCAAGCAAGTTTGGAGTACGCTTAATTTGCAGATGTATTTTAGTCTAATGATCATTGGGTTTGGTTGAATCTAAGATGACATAGTGGATGCTTAAGAGATACTTTGAAGATATGGGCTCTAACCTTACTTCCCATAAGTGCCTATATATGACTTCACATGTTAGCTTGTCTACGAAAAGAGATTGTAGCATAAAGACATCTGCCAGTCATCTGCTTGAGCACATTGGCTTTTGCACACTGGCTTCTGCTAACAGAAGAGGCTGATCCATTGACAGAATACCAAATCAAGATTTGACAGACCTTGTGTTGACTAAACTCACATATTTGTAGATAACTAAATATCTAAATTTATTAGAATGATTTTTGATTAATTTATAATTACATAGATAAGATATTTGTGACCTATTGATGGCAAATACAATGGCACAAGTCAGGTATGAGGCCATCCACGATAAATGTTTGGTTCAAAGAATTCTGTTTATACTATTAGCAGTAACAGGTAAGCTTGTGCAAATTACTTGTTAAGGTGCTTTATTTGCAAGTGAAGGGCCCCTCTGGATTGCTATGAAACTGAATTGGCCACAGCTGTTTGGTATAGCTTCTTTGAAGTTCTGATGCATAAATCAGGTGTCTCGGTGACTCCACAGGGGTGGATCACATGCAAAATGCCTTTCGATGATTTACAAAGACCTATTAATAACGGCTTCAGATAAAGGCAGTTCATGCATTTGTCTATTATAAAAAACAAAATTACTTTTCCACATTTTGATTCTACCTCAAAATCTTTGGTATACAATAAATAGCCTGTGGCTCAAATCTGCATGGGTTCTTTTCTTCTGATCCCTTTCTTCTTAGGCAATGGGTTAACTCGCAGTGGCACTTCATTCATTCAATAGAATACGTAGGTAGAGGACTTTCCCTGCACAAAATAATTCAGTAAATCCACTGACCCAGTTTGAGCCGTCTCTGCTTGTGTATTCCCTGCTCTGTACTTTTGATGTGTGGTGGGGGTAGAAGATGATTCTAGAAGCCTCTGCTTCTAAAATTGACCTTGTTTTCCCCAAATTTGGTAGGAATTCCCTTAAAAAGTAGCTTCTTAAAATTATCAAGATCCAATTAAAGGTATACTTTTTGTTTTGTTAAAATATACATTTTAATTATACACTGATCAGAAGATGTCTTCTCTTCAGGTTTTTTTTTTATTTTAAAGATTGAACTAATATACCAAATTAAGAAATAAGTTTTAAAATAAGTAGCCATACATGCAGACATTTCTTCAGGAAAAAAACCCTAAACCCTTCAACTCAAAATACAAATAGAAGGGCACAAATAAAAGTATAGATGGATTTTATAAACAGTTACGCCAGGCTTTATCATAAAATTGTAACAATTTGGGAGTATACAGAGTAGATATCCTTTCAGTTTTCCTAAATGAAATGTGCGCTAGAAAATGTTTCTTAAAGTATAGTCCTGAGACCTTTGAGGGATCTGTGAAGTCAAAATTATTTGCCAACCTATGTTGAAAAATAATACAATATTAAAATCCTCTCAAACAGTGGTGTGAAGCGGTAGCGGCAAAAAATGCATCAATCTTAATTTTTAATATGGCTGATATCAATAAATATAACCCATACAAACAAAAGCTCTTTTGGGGTCTTCCATAAATTTTAAAAGTGGGGAGAGGTCCTTGGCGGGAAAAAAAGTTTTCAACACTGACCGAGAAAATTATAGGATCCACTTAATGGAAGAGAAATATTTGCCATCTTGAGTTATTTATAAAAATAATATAGGTGGGATTAAAAATATCTAAAAGGCCTTGTACATGGCATTGAAAGGAATTTATCCCACACAAGGAGCATCAGGAGGAGCCTGCTCTCGCTAGTATTTTTTTTTTTACAATGGACCCCAAACGAAAGACTAAATTTAAATTCAGCACAAGCTATAGTCCATTCGGATCTTTATATTTGGGAACCGTAACATGGTAGAGAATGGGCTTGAGTGTACATTTATGCTTTTTTCTCTGGGACATACATTATGCCAGAGAAAAAAAAATATGCGCATTCCACATTTCCTTGAGCTCTTAAGTACAGCCTTTCTTGATAAAACTGGGTTCTAGATTGTACAAAGTTTGTGGCTATGCCAACCCAGGACTGATCTTCCTCAGAAAAACACCCAAAGGTATGAAACTTAGAACATGCCTCCTCCCCTCTCCTTTGCTTAAAACCAAAGTTTTCTGGAATCCTGGGGAGGGAAGAAAAACTTGCTTTTTTTTTCATTGTACCCATTCACTTCTGTTCAGTATCTGTCTTATATTGAGGCCATCCATTTTCAGATCTTCTGATTGTTAACTCTTATCTTTTGCACCTGTTGTCAGTAATTAATAGACTGCCTATACACATTACCACAATTTTTGGAGCAGTTTAAGCTTTCAGACTGTTGATATTAACGAATGCTACTTTGAGAAAAAAAAAGAATTCCATTTGGAGGTGGTAAAGCTATTTAAATAAAGATTATTGGATTTTAGAGATATAATTACTTCTCTGAAAGAAGGCTTTTTATAGAGCTCTCTATTGGGAAGGGGTATCAGTGCTATAACTCCTGCAGCCTGATAATACAGATACTTGCTCAGAAAAAAAAGTCCCATTGTGTGGCTTCATTCTAAGTAAATAAGAATATAAAAAAAAGTTAAGATCACATTTTTCCTAAGCATGTTAAGGAAAAATAATAAGTACTGTATGAAAATCCTGATTAAAATCCTGTACTGTGGGATTATTTTTAACACATTCTCTCTGTGTCTCTGTCTCTGTCCTCTGTCTCTGTCTGTCTGTCTGTCTCTCTCTCTCTCTCTCTCTCTCTCTCTCTCTCTCTCTCTCTCTCTCACACACACACACACACACACACACACACACACACACACACAGATATAAAAAGAAACAAAACACACACACATCTTTTGTTTATATAGTTTAGATTCAACATGTGCTTGTTTGAAACAACTGGAATCCTGTTTCCAAACTTTGCAACTGAAGTGTTAAGAGAAAAACAAAAGAGTCCTTCGTTGCAATTTTTAAATTTGCATCTACTTTATTCAATTGATGCATATATGATCCCCACACAATAAATAGATTGACAAATAACGTTTCCTTAGATTGCTTTTGTTTTTAACGTTGTGTGATTTGCAATTGCTGAACTGTACTGTGTGCTAATTGTGCGTATGTATGTGTTTGTGTTTGTAATGGTGTGTGTGTGTGTGTGTGTGTGTGTGTGTTTGTGTGTGTAGCATTTTCCTGTTCAGTGAGATCATAAATTCAGTCATGAGCCTGCGCTGTAGCCCTTTTGCTGGCCATGCTCATTTTAAATGATGATGCTTTACCAGCGAATCACGGTGGGAAAGCGTTTCTGCTTATTATGTATAGAGGAGTGATTTTTGTTCTTTGTTTTCTTTGGGAGTTTCTTCTCTGCCTTTGGAAGCATGCCATGAGTATGACTAATAAAATCTTTACTATTTGGCAAATGGAATGTAAGTGACAGGAGTGATTGGTTGAGGAATGAAAACCCTGCTGCAGATTCTACATCAAAGCCGTGGAACCTTTGAAATGTTACCTGTAGATGGAACATTTTGATTTTAAGTTGTCAGCAGCATAGAATTCAAATTTCTATTTCACCCAGCAAGATATTTTATTAACAGCACTTTAAAAAAACTATTTCAAGAATGTGATATTTCCAATCAGGTTAGTATTACGGCACTATATAATGGATTGTAACATTTTCTATATGAATAAGATGTTTAAAATGATGACTAATATTTATACTTAGAAAGACTGGCTATTGTTTTACTTTAACATGGACCTTACATGACTATTTTTTAACCTCTTTTAGGCAATGTATATACCATAGGTTGTCTGTGATTTCTTGTTCTTTCAATGTTTTCACTGTGACATTCAGAAAGTATACTATTTTCCTTGCACTTGAATATAGCATTGCTTCTGTTTCTGAAAGTGAAATTCAATACCCAGATTAGCTCAGACAGAAATATTTCCCCTTTTCACTGAATTAATCTTGCCTGTGTTTTCAGTTATGAAATTCATAAATGAATTCCTTTAAAAAACAAGTTCCTGGATGTCAGTCACCTGGCTCTTGAAACATGAAATTATTAAAAGTAACTAGATGTTCTTTAATCACAATTCTACGTATTTTGGACAGTGAATTGAACAAAATTATGTCTGCACATACATACATACCATTTTGTTTGTTATTCAACTAAAATATCTAATGGGAGTTGTACAATTCTGATTATTTATCTAGCATAGAAATACAGCTTCCATAACAGCCTTCAGAGACTAAGAATAACAAAGTATCAAGTGGAAAATGGGGGCCAACAAAGAGTTATAATCAAGAGAAAAGACAATTAGTTAATCAATCTTAGTCTATCGCATAGGTCTTCAAACTAAGGCCCGGGGGCCGGATACGGCCTGTCAACACAATCTATCCGGCCTGCGCAGTGGTGGGTTAAGCCCCGCCCCTTGCCTCCCAGCCACTCCTTGTGTGGCTGGCTTTTCCCGCTGCCCTCATCGCCCCTCCTC
>JANHFQ010001887.1:0-14940 GCA_032468035.1 Aparallactus werneri
AATTGAACCTGGGACCTTTGGTATATGAGGCAAGCCATTAAGCCTCTGGGCCACAGGTTCTCTTCCGTTCTCAGTCCTAGATATACCCCATACATCTATTAGAGAGAACTGTATAGAGCAGTGTTTTCCAACCTTGGCAGCTTTAAGGTATGTGGACTTCAATTCCCAGAATTATTGTTTTAGAAATGTTATGAGGAGTGAAGGTCAGGAAAGCAAACCCGCTAAAAGGGAAAAGAATGCAGCTAATTCAAAGCTAACTGCCAAAAGCAGAGTCTGTCAAGGTTACCAGGCTTATAAGTTAAACAGATTTCAAGAGAGCAGAAAAGATTGAAGTCTCCTCCTGCAGCTTACGGAAATATGATGTCCCTCCCTGGCTACACTCCAGGTTTGCCTATGAATAAATATTATTCCTCATGGCCTCCTTTTGCAGCTGGAATGATAGAGAGCATTCTGAACAGGTGGGTGGCATTGTCGGGAAGGGTCAACCCCAAACCAAGATAATTTTCTTCACTTCAAAATATATCCACAATTATGCTAGAACTGATTGTTTCCTTTTCAAACGAGTAAGTTCTTTTTGGTTGTTCACTGGGTATCTAGCCATGATGGTTTCTGACTTCAAAATTCTCAGAACATATTTTGATTTATAATAATAGCATAATAGTGATTGCTGATAGGTAAGCCGTGTCATTTGTGAGAACAAAATAAATAAATAAGTGTCCAACAACTGAGTAGAGGTGATTGTATTGCCCAGTTCACTCTTTTCATGCTACTGTACTATCAGTGACTTGGGTGTTGTGTCTTGGATTGCATGCTGAAACTGTGGCCGTGTTACCTTTAAAACATCTTTAATATGTACACCTGTATATTGGATCTTTGTTCCTAGATTGCTGCTTGGACCTGATAGAATGTTATTTAGTTTCCATTAGACATTATGATAAGCTTCATAAAATAGAAAAGTGAGAAAAGATGAGCAATAGTTTACTGACCCTGTCTGTACAGCTTTCTTGGATTCTAATAATCAGACTGTGATTTTATGACATCCAGACTTGGCAAGAAACTGGGTTACAAATAAGTGTGTTAGATCTACCTTTGATAATGAGCACCTGTTATATTTTTCATTTTGGTTCTCTATGGTTCCGTTTTCATCTTAGTCGAGAAATGTTCTTCCCATCTTTTACTCCAATCTCTACACTTTTCATAAAAGGATCCTTTTATCATGTTGAGATCAAAAAGGTAAGTGGCTTTTTACCTTGATCATAAAAGTCATTTCTCCTCATCCCAAAGCTTGTATGCTATTTGTTACTTTTTAAAAGGCAGGTATCAACTTTTTATCCTTATTTTTCATACGTGATGGTAGCAGCACATCTGAACCTATAGGATAAAAAGTGGCAATCCCAATATTTTCCCCCAGAGTCCTCTGGCTTTACAAACCCAGCTGTACCTACTTGAATTGGTGTGGCATCTCGGTGGCTATTGCTTCCACCTCCACTCTCCATGAGCATCTCTTCTGAAATTCTTCCCCTCAGTGCAGTAAATAAGGGAAATAGACTCCCAAAACCTGCATTCTTTTTCAAGAAAATGAAAACTAAAGATAGAAAATGGAATAAGTTTTATAATACCACCATTTGGACTTGTAACATTAAAGTGCATGACTGAGGGAATACACCCCTTCTTCCCCTACTGTTGGGGAAAACTCACCAGAGATTAATAAAATCAAGCTTATTGTTTTTTTAAAAGAAAAAGAGATTATAAAAATCCCTTTTAGCTTTACGTAGCAACAGGCAAAAGAAATGTGGAAAAGGAGATTAAAAGATAGGTCGAATCATGGGTGGCGATTAAAAGGATCTCCCGTGGAAAAAGCATAAAGAAAAATCTAAGGCTCTGGGCAAACCACAACATGCTGCTGTTGTGATCCTAATTACATAGGCAACTCTGCTATAAAGAACTTCCATTGCTTACATAATACAAGCAATTACAGTGATAACCTGGATGGGATAAATCTTAAATGGCAACCCATAGAAAAGAGAGAAACAGAAATTAAAGATATAGAAATAGATTAAAAATATTCCTGAGAAAAAAACTTATGTCCTGGAGCAAATGATTTTTTTTCTTGTTTACTTGGATTTTTCTAGTTTTTTTAATACACTAAAACTTTTCATCCAAGGTTGAGGATCAATCTTTGTTAGTTCTTCTTAGTGAAATTGGAAGCAGAAACGAAGGAGCATATCAAAGGAGTTGAAGGAGTTGAAAAAGATCTCTGAGATGCAAAAATCCAGGGGGGAAATAGTAGTTAGGTAAGCAAAGTCAAAAGTCAATAAATGATAAAGAGATGCTAGAGCCAAAGAGTTATTCCAGGTACTCCATGAGTCTGAAGCAAACAAAAATGTACTTGTAAGAGAAACCAATCTAAAGTAACAGTCATGTTGAAAATATGTATAGACAAGAAATCTAGTTTATGTGGAAATGTGGAAAAGGCTGAAATGAACCCCCTCTCTCTTCATACAGTTCCCAGCAGGTGGCCTTTCTCAAGCTCAATTTAGGCTCATTGTGGCTCTGGCTGAAACTACAATCTACTGTATTTCTTTTTTTAGTGTTCTTCCAAATAGTAACAGCAGTGTTGCTTGGGGCTCAGGGAATGGACATGCACACTCCAAAAATGACACAGGTCCAGCCTCAACTTCATCTCTACTGTGTGACCAGAACCATGGTTGAAACAGATAACCCTAGCTCATTATTCTTCCTTGACATGCATAGCTCCATTAAGGAAGAATCCAAACCATGCAAAATAAAACCACTTATATCTTAGTTTTAAGTAGAGAGTGAATGCTCACCTTCTTTCTGAATCTGAAGACGTTGAAGAAAGTTTTAATCACTAAGGCACTTCCAATCCCCCTCTCATGCCATTCAAAATCTTTTTGACTTTATGATTTATTTATTATATTTAAACCCTATGTTTCTCAGAAATCTCAAGGTGCTATATACGGAGCAGGGATACGTCCTTTAATTGTACACTTACTTAATCTTATAAGGTAGGAGCAGCTAAGAGAGAGAGAAAAAAAGAGTGACTAGCTCAGCGAGTTGCATAGTTGTGCAAAGATAAAATTAAAATCAGTACAGGTAGTCCTCAACCTTCGACCACAATTGAGCCCAAAATTTATGGTGCTAAGCTAGGCAACTGTTAAGTGAGTTTTTCTCCATTAAAGCTTTTTTTTTCAACAGTTATTAAATGAAGACTGCAGTTAAGTGAATCATATGGTCATTAAGTGAATCATGCTTCTCCCATTGACTATGTTTATCGAAAACTGACAAAAGGCAATCACATAACAATACAACACAACACAATTGTCATAACTACATGCTAATTACTAAGTGCCCAAATTTTGATTGTCACTGTGGGGATGCTGCAACAATTGTAAGTATGAAGAACAGTCATAAATATTTTTTTTCAGTGACATTCATAATGTTAAACAGGCACTAAATAAATAGTTGTGAATCAAGGATACCCTGTAAATGCCCAACAAGAAAAGTTATAGAAATTTTAGTTCTCTCCAAACTCACTGTAAGGTAAAGCTGCTTCCTTGGCTTGCATTCTAAGGGCATAACCAATATATAGGCAAAAGGAGCATTATACTTAAAAATAGCAGCTCTTAATCTGTCTTAACTCTGTTATTACTTTGCAAAGTCTCCATTTCACCAGGAGGCCACTTCTGAACTTGCCTATTTCATTTACATTATAAACTAACAGCCATGTTGATGAGATGCTCCTTCTTATGGATGGGGCCAAGATAGATGCAACATATTTTAATTAGAATTGGCTTTTTGAAGCAAACTAGATAAATGTTTTCTGTTTAATCTTTTAATTCTAGGCAAGGCAATTACCTTTTTGTCTCATTAGAATTTGGGAGCAATAAATTGGTTACTATGTGCTGCTCTTTTTTTAATGGTTGGCTCACAATTTAAAAGTAGTTTTTTGTGACCTTAATGTATTAATTTATTAAATAAAACACCATCAAAAGTATTTTATTGTTTTTGTTTCTAGTGGAACATACCTTACAAATGCTTTAAAGTGCTCATTACTTTAACTAACAAGCATTTAAACTGGAGAAGTCAAAGTATATGTGTAAACTATATCTAGGACTGAATTTAGGCATCCAGTTATTAGGTTCAAACATTCTACCAAAATTAATGTAAAATTGCCACATACAGTTGTTTAGAGGTTTCACCATTAAGACTTATGCCTGTATTTTTATCTGGGAGGCTTAACAAACCTGTTTTCTAATCCAAAATCTTATCTGATTAAATGAATATTAACATTGCCTCATTTATTTTTTGATCAAGTATTATGTTTGGTTGCTGGCATCCAGGGTTTCTTTGAGCATAATCTGCTTATATCAAATGCTTTTCATGGAGGACTACAAAGAAGAGATTTTTAACTATTTCTCTCTCTTCCTCCCTGTTCTTCCAGGAATTGTTGAACGAGAGGAAGAATAGGAAAAAAGAGCATATTTTCTTCCTTCATTGAGAATTCATCCACATTTCAATCCAATAGAATGTTCCTTCAGCTTATTATTGTAGTGTGGTATTATTCATATATGTTTTCACATTCACTTTAAATTATTATTCTAAAAACCATCTTGATTTCCTTTAAGCAAAACTATTCAGCATTAGTGCTATATTTACCATGGAGCATCTCTACTTGGGAAAAATTCTTAGCCTCGGTTATTAACATAAGCTTGTGTATTATGATTAAAATGGATCTATTGGAGCAGGAATTGTTCTTAAAATAAAGCTACCTTACTTTGCAAATAGAACTCAAAAAAGTAGTTCCAGAAAAAATGAACCAAAGAAAATAATGACAACAACATTAGCAAAAAGGTGTGTTACTTGGAAAAGTACATTCTGTATCTTACAATGGTGTCTTAAGCTGTTTTACATCATTGAGAAGCATCCAATGGTCAAAAGTACTAAATCCATCCAGAATTGCTTGCTAGACTTTGTGTAAACAACAATAGCAATAATATGGAGTGTTTATGTACTACAATAATTTGTATACTGTCTTTTCTATTAAGTAAGTGTGTTGTTACAGTTAAAGTTTCTTGTTAATGTTTTTGAAATGTTTCATATATACAGCTCCAAGCATTTATAATAATGAGTATAAAATCTACTTTAATAGACCCAAATATAAAGGATGATATATTTGCATGGCAGATATGACATATCTCAACATTGACAGGATTGTGTTTGACTGCATTATTTTTAACAGGTGAAATTTTGTATGGCAATAAAATACAGATTGAGAAAGAGAGATTATACTGTACATTCATTTGAAATGAAACAAATTAAGCCAAAAGCAAACAATTACATTTTAGCACAATGTGTTAAATCAGCTACTATCTCATATATTTAACTTATTTTAATTTTTTTGGTGTTGTAACAGCAAATAAGAGGAAGGGTTATCATAAGTCAAACAGAAAATGTGGAGCCAGGATAAGCAAGCTGATGGTCTCTAGATGGTTTGGATAACAACTTCAGTAACTGCTAACTGTACTGTCATCATTTATGAGTGTTATAATCCCAAACAACTTGAGAGCACCAGGGTTTTTTATATATACATATATTTTATATGTATATATTTTAAACTTGAAAGAGGGAAGGTGCCTTAAAACTGTACCTGGAGGCAATTCCAAGCACAGTGCCTAAAGGAAACAAGAACAAATTGATTTGAAGAAAAATCTCCAAGTATCTGACACTGAAGAAGTAAATGGTATATTTTTATCACCCAGTGACAAAAAAAGGGTTTATCATCTAATTAGTATTGCAGTGGTAGGGAATCAAGGTCAAAAGTCAAATCCCTCCCACGGTAATATTAATGATATGGAAAAAGTCAGTGCTGTGGTTTTGGTGAAGAAAGATGCTCAGCCATTCCCCAGAACATTTTTCTTACTGCAAAGGAACAGAATCATGTCTCCTACAAGGTTTAAGAGTTTATGGCTGAGAGGAGATAAAAAGCTCAAGTATTTGTAAGTTAGCCACTTTCAAGCATGGAGGTGATCATAATGGTCATAGACACAATCTTGTCTATGTGTTTCCTTTCCTTTCTATAAATAATTTCTTATACTTCTTGACCATGCTGGTTTCATCCTAACTTGAGCTACTGCCTTCATTTCTTCAACATCAGCTGTGAATTCATTAAGATGTTGCTGACTCTTATATTTCTTATCTCTTCAAATCTTCTTAAAATATATTTACCATGTAAGTTAAAAGACAATAGGCATTCTTCTTTAAAGAAGTTTCTGTCCTGTTCTGTTTTTTACAAACTCAGTTCTTACTTAATTTTCTTTTTAATTTTCTTACTTAATTTTCATTTTAAAGCCCCCACAGAACAGTTATCCCTCAGATAGTCTGACAGGCTAATTGGATATATTACATCCCACACTTTGGCATAAGCTATATTGTAAAATATTGTATAGATCAACTTACCTGGAAGTGCATCAAAAGACTTTTGAGATAAGTAAATATGACAGGTTAATTATTGTTGATATTCCATAAGATAATTTGGACACAATCTTTTTCTAATGTTTTCTAATGCTGAAAGGAAGAAAAGAAGAAGCATTTGGGTAGATGGAGAAATAATCTGGTATCCAATATATATCAATCTTTTTTTAATAGCTGTTTTATTCTGGGGCAAGCTAATTGTTGTTTGTGAAAATTTTAGCCCACAATTCCCATTGTGGAATCATAGAATTCTGTAGATCATCTAGTCTAGCCTGCTTCAATTAACCTTTTGGAAAAGCAATTAACTAAGTTCTCTAGCCTCCAAAAATAGAAAACCATGATGACCTCTATAGATAGTCTATTCTATCATTGTAAATAACATACCAGCAAAAGTTGTTCAATAGATTTAAATCACATTGATGTAACAATGGAAAACATAGTTGACACATTACATAGATTTATCAAGAGATGTATATGACTATGAGTGAAACTATTCTATATTTATGTTAACAGATTGCTGTTACAAAATGCATATCCTATTTTGCAGAACTCAGAACAATTTACAAAAATAAACCAAAAATAAATTCAAAACCTCTATTGAATAAAATATTAAAAAACACAAATTAATTCCATTTATTTATTTGTAGTATATGTTACTGAGAGTCAGTTATTGATTACTCTGAACAGCACACATACAGTACCTGCATTTATAATTCAGATAAAAAAACAGACTACAATAATGAGGCAAAAGTTATCTACAGTATATAAACAAATTTTAGAAACATCTAATGCCAGAGACACAGCATTAGAAAATCTGTGTCCCCAAGGCCTACTGGAATAGCCAATTTTAAAGAAAACATCAAGTAGTCCAATAGGATAGCAGCCACTAAAAGTTTTTTATTTACTGCATATATAACATTTTGGACATACCAGAACTGTTTAATTTGCCTGTTTTAGCTATAATGCAGTTTCATACTAGATTCTATTGAATTAAAAACAGTCTCCCCTACAAGGTGACTCTGGGCACCTTAGAAAAGTTTACATCTTGTGACAAAACCTTTTATATTATTAAACAACATCTACCTACCCAAGGTCCTTGGGAAGGACTCAATAAATGGAGGAAATGCCAAACCTAGTCTAAACATCTGACTGACTATGCAACCAACCATAAAATAGATAATACTGATAGTTTATTAAGGTTTTAAGACATCTGATCTCCAACAACTCTGGGTGTTTCACAATAAAATGAAGAAATCACTGTAAAACCAATAAAAAGGAGGAAAAAGAAAAATGATGGCAAGAATGACATATTTAATGAAATGAAATAAGGGGTCTCAGTTTCTCTCCCCAAAGGGCAGATTAAAGAGGTCTTCACGGCTCTGCTGAATACTGTAGAGAATCTAGATCTTGGGGTGAATTCTAGTCCAGAGAACAAGTGATATTATAGAGAAGGCACATTTCTTGGGTTCCAATAGCTGACAATGTTTAACTGAAGGAATCTGGAGTATGCTAACCGCACTGGGTTGAATCAACCAGATAAAAAATATAGGAAACAGATGTTCCTTCAACCCCATGTCATATTGACCTTTATAGGTAATAAACAGAACTTGTATCACACCTGGAAGAAAATTGATAACCAGTTAAAATAAATTTATGTCAAATATATATTTTTTAAATGCACAATTTGATTGTGTTTAGTAAGTTCAGTGATATTTAATATCGAACATTATTAAGAGAAGAAATCGGAAAAGCACTATTATTTTGTCCACCGATAATTGAATTTAAGACAAGTGTAATTTATGCAATTTCTTGGATCTTACTTCATCGTAGGAATATGCTTATCTTTCAGTTTTGTGGCTTCTCATTCACATTCACCATGTACTCTTACCCAAGGTCCTGTAGAAATTACTTGTCTCAGGGGGCTGAAACATTTGAAACCAGTACCCCATACAACAATTTTAGGATGGATCCAACACATTTTAAAAAGAAATCCAAATATAAATATAACAAGTCTGAAGAATACTTGTAAGATAAAAAAAATCTTTGTGTAATGGTTAAGTCTACAAATTAGGAGAGTGTGAAATCCCAATACCAAGTGAGTAAATAAAAATTACAATACTTATATTTCTTGATTTTTATTAAAAGCACAATTAAGAACAGAGAAAGTGACAGAGACAGTATCAACCAGTAATTGCTTACATTTTGTACTTAAGATGTTATCTACTTTTTCCTGTTACGTAAATAGATAACTACATCTGCCAAAGACAATCTTGCCAGACACTAGTATTTTTTTATTTTTCGTTGTTGTTTTTGTGTTCAAAAGAATTCAATATCAAAATACTATTCAGCAAACAGCAGGTGGCTGATAAAGCATTTAGTAGAATCCTTTGTCTTTTATTCCTCATTCTTGGATTTTATAGCTTTTATCCTGAAAAAAAAATTATGCATTGTACTCTATGTATTTTGCTTTGCTTTTCCATTTATCTGTACATCTGAACCAGATGGTTTGAATATTTTAATTGAAACATATAAATAATGGAACAGAAATCTGTTATCCTCATCCCCTTAAGGCATCAGGTGCTTTACAGCTTCTCCTGTGGAATGTGATATTCCGTGGAGAGTGATGAAGTGATGAAAACAGGAAAAACATGTCAAGCAAATTGGTATATAGCTTCTGTCCATTTGTTTCTCTTTCACACATGCATATATGTAGGTAGGTGCATATCAATGTGGAGGTTCACATATCTGTATATACATACACACATATAAATTAACAAGTTCAAACTAGAATTGCATGTGAACTACTTGGATCCCCATATGGATATAAACATTTGAAGTGGCATCTGCCTGAGGCATCATTGTCATATTTCTTTCAAAGACAAGATAATCAGCTAGTTTGTTCATTGCTCATTGCCCCAAATATTTCCTTCCTGGCAATGGATTAGATAATAGTTTTTAATTAGGTTCAGGGATGAGAATTTAGAACAAAATTATCCATAGTGAGTGTAACTTGAATTCCACTTAGTTCAAAGCATGTTATCCCCAAATATCATTAAATCACCCTTATTTTATTTACTCCCTGAGTAAGATTCCCATTCTAGAAGCATCATCTCTGTGGAGATGTTCTTTTATCTTCCGTGGTGATAAGATTGGCCTCTACTTTATACTCTTTTGAAAGGCCCTGAAGGCATAGTCTTGCAGCAGGCCTGCAAGAGAGATACAAAATCCATCAAGTGCCTGCCATCCCTGTCTTACTGTCTCCAAATACCCGTATAAACATTGTTCGTTTACATTTTTACTTATACATATTCCTGTTATCTTGTACATTTGACAAACAAATAAAATAAAAGGGTTTAGTGGACTTTGTATGTGAGGTTTTACTTCTGTAAGCTGCCCAGAATTACCTGAATGAACTGGGCAGCCGTATAAATTTTCTTAATAATGATTACAATAAAATTCTCATTAGTTTAAACCTGTTTTAGTTTACTGAACGCTAGATTAGAATTTGGTATATATAGGCAATATAATATGTTTCAATCAGTCCCAGATGCTGGAATAGTTTTGCTTATTTCTGAATGTTGAAATAATAATGTTGACATCTAAACATAGCATAGCATAACATAATTTAAATACTGAGATATTTATATTGTTTCTATTGTTTTATGTTGTTCTGTTTTTAATAATGTTTTTAACTATTAGCTACCTGGTTATATATTGCAATGGGAGCTATATAAAATTTATTAATAAATAAATAAACATAATATATCAAAGCAAAGTAACATTCTGGCATTATTGGGTCACTATGACAGTAACGCAAAAAAAAGCCTAGCTTAATAGGTATTGTATTCATTGTTGAGAACCTGCTTCAGGGATCCACTTTTGGGAGCCTCTATTTATCATCTACTGTTAAATTGTTGTCCCTACTACAAATTTCTGAGCATATAATAAAAAAAAAAGAATAGCAAATTTTCTTCTACTTGATTTGCTAATGGAAGAGGACAACTAGGAAATAGGCTGTAAGGCCTGTATCTATTCTTGTAGAAGAACTGGTGGAAAGGTCATTTGTATAGTACACATTACTTAAAAATCAATTTAGTTTTACTTATATGCAATTCTTTTCTAACAATTTATCCAGGTTACTATGTATGTCTGTTTCTCTAGTTCTCTGATAATATACACATTGCATTCCAGACATGTGTTTCTTTGATCTGTAGCAAGACATATGTTTACTCTGTGTTTCAAAAAATGTTTATTTATTTATTCTTTCTGTTGCAAATCGATAGATCCAAATGACATTTTTGAAAAGAAAAGACATAATATATTTCCTTTTATTCTTTTTTTCCCAATGTTAAAGTTGTATCTATAGATCATATTTAGAAATTTGAGCATTTTGAAATCAAAGAGGACTAAAAAACATCTCTGTATTTATTATTTGGCTTTTGACAATTATTGCTTTTTAAAGTAGAATGCTTAAAAAGACATTTTTTATTTGTACTTTTTGGCATATGAAAGGTTTCCTCTTTTATATGGAAAATCTCCTAATTTCTCTATTAGAATACTTTCAAGAAGTTTAAAGAACTTTCTCCTTTAAACTGTAAGCTAACAACCAACCTTAATACTTATTTGTCACTTATAATTATAATCAATATTAAGTAATTGAATGATAGCATAGCACCTACCATGCTATCAAAACTCATTTTAAATTATTAAGTAAGGAATGTCTCATTACAAAAATAAAATACTAAAAAATCACATTTCTCTTGTCAGGTTCTTATGGAATAGGTTACCTAATTTTAACACTGAAAGAGTCACTAATAATCACATACAAATCAAATATATACACATATCATACTAAATAACATACAGTCAATGATGGCAGTCAGTTTTGGCAGTAAATATCTGGTCCTAAATATATATTAATTAGCAATATACAACAACACACTAATGATTTTCTTAACGAATGTAAATTCTGTAATGTTCCGATTCATAATAAATTCTAAATTATATAAAGGCATCAAAAAAAGAGACATATTTTTAAAAGAAACTGGTACTTGAGCCCTAGGTGCATTGCTAATGAAATTAGCAGAATTGCATGATTATGCTAAATGATCTCTGTAGCAATATCAACTTCTTTTCACCAATCATATCATATTTCCAATCCTATTATATTCCACCAATATTCTGGTACAAACTTTCTCTGTTAGTATTCCTTGTAAACCTAGAGTGTCCTGAAAACTCTTAAGAGTTTTCTTGAGAGATTGTGATTCAAAAATATTTTGTTTGGACATTCAACATTCTGTGACCTATGGATATAATAACTTTTATGCAGGTGATCTCTGAGACCTGAACATTATTTCAGGGATTCCTCCAGGGCACAAAGATTGTTAGCCTAGCTTAACTGAGGCTCCAGAATGTACATAGTCTGTGAGGTTCCTTTGACTTGGGCTTTTCAAAATCCAACTCATACAGAATTCTTGGGGAATTCTTGGGGAATAATATAGAATACTATATTATTGAGGACAGGAAGGCCTGGAGGAACGTTGTCCATGGGGTCGCAATGGGTCGAACACGACTTCGCAACTAACAACAACACTATATTATTGTTGCATATCTCTGTTACTCTATGTATGTGTGTGTATGTTCTTCAGCTGAATCACTGTTAACATGTAACTTCATAGCTCAGATGAGATCCTTAGGGGTACCATGGGAAAAAGAAAAAAATAGAGGGAGTCATTATGGAAGAAAATCAATTTTCTTAGGGCTGGGGGAAAACAGTTAAATTTTAATTAAAAATAGATTGTCAGAGGTCTTCAGAGGCTTTCATTAATTAACTTAATTAATGTAGCCTGATCACTTTTTCCTTTTCTTCATAGCAAAAAGAGATTTGGCATTTCCAGAGTAAATAAAAATTGTATTTTTAAATCTACACTAAGTCCCTGTAAGATAAAACCTCTGTAAGCTTCACCTTTTCCTCATGTGAAGAAAAATGTGTAGAATGGTTTTTTTTTTGATCATGCAATGTATTATTTCCTTTTTATTACACCAATAGACTTGATTTTTTTTTTTAAAAGTGTGCTTTCTACAGCAGGACCAGAGGAGGCAAAAATAAATCAACTGCATGCATGATTCTGAGCATTAACAGAGAAGAGGAAAGGGAAAACAATACTTTTTATTAATACTATTATAAATAGATCATTTTCTCCCTAAATCAAAGTGTTCAAAAAGCTGATTGCCCCACCCCACTTCAACTGTTAATAAAATATTTAAAACTGATGTGGTGTCATTAAACCTGATACCAAGTTGTGATACTAAGTGATTCAGACACTTGCTGAAAAGAAAGACAGATACTTCTTTGGCCCAGCAAATAAATTCACAATTATAGCTTTAGCTGACAGCAGTGAAGCAAACTGGGAGATGAAGGTGGAATAAAATGCAACTCAGATCTGATTGAACATTATCAAGTTACTTTGTCATAGGAAATGGAAGCAAAGAGACCGTTTTTCTTCTCCACTGGTGTATTCTCTCAGTCTCAAACAAGGCAGAGAGGAAGGAATCCCAAAGCCAGTTTTTTTTAAAAAAGTACTGTATTTATTTCGCTTGACATATTTTGGAACACATTCCTTTTTCAAGGCCACATCCAACTTTCTAGAAGTGCCCTTCAGTAAAGAATACTTTATGAAACCCATTAGACTAAATAAATACTTTTTAATTGGAACTTTCATTTCTCTCTTTCTCTCTCGCACACACATTTTAATGCCTGTCATCTTTCTTCCTAATTCCTACTTCTCTCAATAAACCTTTTACTGGTATTTCGATTTTGCCCTCCCTCCCTCTTCTTTTCTCCTATAAGAAGAAGGAATATGTTTCAGTGCAACATGAAATCACACACAGCCATCAGGAGTTCATTGTGATATTTTGCCTAAAGACTTTGAGGAAAAAACCCACCATATTCATTATGAATATGATTTTAGGATTCTGTTAACAGAATCATATGAAGCCAGACAATGGAATAGCTGACAGAAGGCCCATAAATGGTAGTTCCCAAAAAAATTACAGACGTCCAAGCAAAAGATTGACAAGGAGTGAACTATTAAGTATCTGTGGATAGCAATCACCAAATCTGGTGGATATTAAATAAATGAATAAGATACATTTCTGCAGTTATTTATTTGTTTATTAATTTTACAGCATGTGCCACCCATCTCCCTATCCAAAGTGACTCTTTATTGCTAAAAATGGAAGACAAAAGAATGTTTCTGGCCTCTTAGAATCAACTCACATTCCTGAAAGAGAAAAAGCAAAAAGTATAAGGTAATAAAAATTCTAAAGAAAAATTCTGTATAAGAAAGAATTTTATAGAGGGTCACAGTCTTACCTTTATTCAGCTGTAACCATTTCCAATTGGTAATGTAAATGTAATGTAAGAAGAAACCAGGAGATTCTTCAAACTCATACCCAGGTCATACCCAAAATTAGATTGCTACAATGCGCTCTACATGGGGCTACCCTTAAAGACCACCCCCCAGAAGCTGCTGCTATTCGTTCTGGAAGACTTGCTGCCTAAGTAACTCCTCAAATTTCTAGATATGAAGATTTGCAAAATTTATTCCAAAATTTTATCATTGGATGAATATTGAAATCAAGCGGTTACTTAAATCAGAGGGCCATCAACTAATATTTGGATGACACATCTACTTACGATATGACATGGTTAAAATAAATGTTGATTTTAAGAATCACTTTGTTAGGATTCCAATTCTAAGGATTTGGAAAATACATTATTTTCTCAATAAAAGCTAATTTTAAGGGACAAAAGATATTGTTTCTGCTCTTCTTTCCCAAGAAAAACATTTTATTATTCAAAACATAGTTCTTAAACTTTTAGTTTGCCTTATAGTTTCAGTTGACCTCAGAAAAGATTATCTTCTGGCAGAATAAGATTAGCTCCATAAGAATAAATATTTTTCTATAATCATTTATTTTTGAAAGTTTCATGTGACATATGATAATGGCATATTATAAAACTCTACACATATTGTAGAGTATGGTAAATCAAAACTACAACATGCTTGGAAGAAAATTGAATGAAAATTTTGAAAGCCTAATTGGTTATCCAAGTGAACAAATTCCCTCCCTGTTGTCTCTCAACTTTTTCATTTTTGCTTAACAATGCTGTGATCTCAACATTGGGTGCAGATTGATAATCAGTCCAATCAGTCCATTCAATTAAAATTGTTTTGGAAGAAAATAATTTGTTAGGATTTTTAGATTCATTTGCAGTGCAGAAAACCCATAACTTTGAAGTAAGATAAATATATTAAGGAACCATTATTATCTGAAGATCTTTTTATATTTATTTAGAAGCCATTTAATAACTATTAAAATACATTTTCAATCAACATTGTACTTAAAGCAGTAGTACCCAACCTTTGTGGCTTGGCAGCC
>JANHFQ010001887.1:29399-42910 GCA_032468035.1 Aparallactus werneri
GAAGGAAGGAAGGAAGGAAGGAAGGAAGGAAGACCAAATAGTAATCAATCTCCAAACAACTAAACTTTTCCAAGCAATCAGATATTAGAAACCCTAATAGTGATCAGTGTATTTTCTCAGAAATATACTAGACTTAAAGAAGTAGAATATATAAACTATTCCTTTAATTTATATGTATTCCTTCAACTCACAGGAAAGAACCTTTAAGAAGTTTGCATTCATTTATAACAACATAAAATTTATCAACCATTTAGTTAATAAAAACAGTAGTCTGTTCTCTGACTGGACAGATGAATAACATGTTTATTTCACTTTAAATAAAGAACTATTCATGATCTCTTTTAATTACAATTTTTCGAACAATTTTCAAGACCGTTTTCTGTTCTGTTTTTGATAATCTTACCTAGATCAGGGGTCTCCAAATTTGACAACTCTAAGACTTAAAATTCCCAGAATTCCACAAGTCCAAAAGTTGCCAACTTTGGACGCCCCTGCTATATGTGAACTAGTTGGATCACAAATAGAGCAATTTTAAGTAGTGAAAAAACATTTCACAATGTAATTCTTTAAAAAAGATGTGTCTATAAACAACTCTTCAGGTTTTAATATTTTATTCATCAAAAACTTTGATAGTCAAAGAGACCATATAATTCTATGATGAAATTGCTGTTCAGCTAATTTACTTTTGGTTGAAATAGAGCATAACTTTTACAAATAGATTGTGCCACCACCACTGCCACAAAGCAGCAATAAAATTAATAGATTGAGTTCGCTAGAGAATCAAGTTTTTTTTTTTAAAAATCATGACAGGCATCATTTTCTAAAAACGTGTACTTTATTGTTTTTAAGACATTCAATCGTTCTGAGAAAAGGCTGTTAATGCATTTGTTGAGAGAATGACAACAGATTATTGTTGATTTCAGAGTATAATGATGTTCTTTTTAAAAAATGGATTAAATATGGTTTTGAGTATCCACTTCTATTAAAAATTATTTTAGCAACTAAAATTGCATTGTCTCCTCATGGAGAATACCCTCTCTCAAGTATTTTTCAAATGGCAAACAATGACATTTAGACATTCTGCTCTTAACTAGTCAGTGTCTTAAAAATAGATAATAATAGATAATAGATTAACAGAATTGGAAGGGACCTTGTAGGTCATCGAGCCCAACCCCCTGCCCAAGCAGCACCCTCTGCCCAAGCAAGACAGTATATTCACTCTTGGGAATCGAACCGCCGAGCTGCTGACCGAGTGGTATGCAAGCCTACCGTCTTACTACCATGAGTCACCATCTTATTACCAGCAACTGTTTGACCATCTACGTCAAACAAATGTTCCCTAACTGTGGCCTTTGCTGGCTTATAGCCCAGAGATGGTAAGTAAGTGGGGGAAGTCCTAAGAAAGAGAGAGCTTGTTGTAAACTGCTTTTTCCTTCCCACTTTGAAATCTGTCCTGTAATGTCAGTGGCCTTAAAGCCTATAGGGAAAAGTGTCAGCTTCAGTCAGTAGTGTAATACAGCTTGCCGTCACATAAAATAAATAGAACCACATCTTACCTCTCATAGAGTCTTTCCAAAAACTGATTTCTGATATAGCCAACCGCTCTACAACCTTCTACTAATTTTGGAACAATAAAAAGATATTCTCATAACATGGTGGTAGAAAATTATGCCAACATCATATTTTAATTCTAGGATTTTGAAATACTTAATTATACTGAATGCTTTTTTACTTAAGTGAATGTTTGGGTACATTATATAACAATATTACATATCTGATCACATTTTATATTACCAAATGTGTGAATTAATTTTATATATTGCATATTGGGCTTCAGTACTTTGGATTCAATTTCAAAAGTGTGTGTTAGCACCTGTGAGAGTACATGTAATACTTGTCTGGAGTTCCTCAGAGTAGCACATCTTTCCTTAAAATGTTATACCAGCTTCTTCCAGCTTCCATAAATTCCCAAGCAATTGTGTGGCTACTTTAATAAATTGTAAGCAAGTTCTTTATTTTCATCTCTGAAGTGCTTTTTTGGAATAAAAACCAAAATATTGCACAGCCTTATTGTATATTTCAATGTGCAGGCAGCCACATTTATTGTTATAAAAAATTGTAGCACATAAATGAAGCAATTCAGAATTCATCAGTTGCTTTTGCAAATGTAATTTGAAAGTTATGAAACATTAATGTGTGAAGTACAAAGGGCCTTTAGACCATGGAATAAAAACAAATGGAAGATACATATTATATTAAAACTATGCATCAATATAGTGTGCTTTCACTAGTCAAAATACGCTTATTACACAAAAAAGTGTTTCTATATGTATTTTGGGAGCAAAATTCTAAAATGTGCAAGGAAAAAACATGAAAATGTACAAGGCATGCATAAGGTTTATTTCTTTTCAAGTAGATAATCAAATTATTATAAATGAGATGCCCCCTTCACTCTCTTTTTATAACATACAGAGATGGCAGTAGGAATACAGTTTTGATTCATTGTTTTTATTATTTCTACTTAAATGTATGAAATCTAACTTTTTGCATGGATTTGAATGATAGTACTGTTTCATATGTATAGGCAGTAAAAGGAACATTTGTTTTTCACAGTTGGAAAAAGCTTTCTACAGTTTGAAAGCTCTGTCATTTTTCAGTGTTTATCATCAATTTCCAAAGTAAAAAGCTGCTTAATGAATTGCAAAAAAAGGCCTGCCTCCCTTCCTTCCTTCCTTTCTTTCTTTTTCCTGCTGGTTTTGTAGCTTCCGCAGCATTCACACCTTGTTATTAAAAGCCATCTTAATGCTGTGTGTGGTAGTGATGGTAGATTACATATGATCGTACTGCAAATGCTATATGTCCTATATAAGGGTACACAAAAAACAAATGATTAATTTCAAAGTGGGTACAGAGTCACTCAGAATCTTCTGACACTTGTCTGGGACAAAATTTAGAATAACTCAAGTGTTTCCTCGTTCTATCTGGAACAAAACTTAAAAGTTTCTACACGTGCTGGCTAGAAGAAAAAATGTGAACTCTTAATAAGCAGCTATTTATTATTTATTTATTTGTTTGTTTGTTTAATTTATATACCGCCCTTTTCCAGAGACTCAGGGTGGTGTACAGGGCAAATTAAAAACACAATCGGAACACAATTAAAAGTGAATTAAATAACCAAGCCTAGTTAATTAAAACATGTTAAAATTTAAAATTTTAACCTCCCCTCAATCCAGGCCAGCCAACACAAATAGCCAGGTCTTTAACTCCCTACAAAGGAGTGGAGGTCGGGAGCCATGCGTAGGTCCGGTGGCAGCTGATTCCACCAGGTGGGAGCTCCTACGGAAAAGGCTCTCCCCCTGGGCCCTGCCCGGTGGCATTCTACCGCTGTCTGCTCCCAGAGGAGGCCCTCCCTATGTGAGCGGACCGGGCGGTGGGAAGCTGGCACCAGACGTTCCTTCAGATATTCCGGACCCAAGCCATTCAGGCCTTTATAGGTAAGTACCAGCACCTTGAATCTCACCCGGAGGGCAACCAGCAACCAATGCAGCTCGCGGAGAAGAGGCGTTACAAGGGAGTATTGGGAGACTCCCATCATAGCTCGCGCGGCCGCATTTTGTACCAGCTGAAGTCTCCGGATGGTCTCCAAGGGCAGCCCCATATAGAGTTCGTTGCAGTAGTCCAGGCGGGAGGTCACTAATGCATGAGTGACCATCCGGAGGGCATCCCGGTCCAGATAGGGCCGCAATTGGTGCACTAGGCGAATCTGTGTAAAGGCTCCCCTGGTGTTTTTAGATTGTTGTACGCCAGTCTGAGTCCATTGGATTGGGTGGCATAAAATTTTTAATAAATTAATAAATAAATGTATGTCCAGGATGTGTGCAGTCTGTAAATATTTTCACAGCCCTCTTTTTGACTCGTGCAATAAGATACCCAGAGTCACCTTGCAGCAAGATGGGTGGCAAATTAATTAAATAAATGAATAAATTGCCATGATATCATCAATTACAATTCACTTTAATGAATAGTTTTGTCACAAGAGACTCCAGTTTTCAGATTGAAGGATATAATTTCAATATCTTTTATTACTTAATGTTTCTGGATTTTGGCTATACTCTATTCCATTAAGGATTTCCAAAGGGTTTTTTCTCTGGCTTCTATCCTAGATTTATTATACATTATTACTGATATATTTTATATTTTATAAAACAATTCTACCACAAAATAGAAACTGCCAATGTTTAAAATAATTACTATTCACATTAAAATTACACAAAACTTTAACATATGGTGCATCTGGTTAAATGTCAGTGAAAAAACTAAAAGCTTTGCTAATTTTTGCTAGATTATTGGATTACTGAAATGCACTGTACATGGGGCTGCCCTGGAAAAACATTCGGAGACTGCAGCTGGTCCAGAATGTGGCCGCATGGGTAATCATGGGTGTGCCATGGCACACCCATGTAACACCTCTCCTGCATAAGCTGCACTGGCTTCCAGTGGGCCTCCGGGTACAATTCAAGGTGCTGGTTACGGTCTTTAAAGCCTTACATGGCTCAGGACCAGGTTATCTTCAGGACTGCCTCCTACGACCATCTGCCTCCCAACGTCCTGTTAGATCCCACAGAGTTGGCCTCCTACAGATTCCATCAGCCAACCAAACCGGCTGGCGGGACCACACAGCAGAGCCTTCTGTGTGGCGGCGCTGACCTTTTGGAACCAACTACCCCTGGGGTCCAGATCATCCCTGACCTTTCGTCGAGCCACCAAAACATGGCTGTGCAGCAGGCTTGGGGTCTATAAGCCTATCCGAAGGGGTTTTATTGTTAATTTTAATTTTATTTATTGTTAGTTTGTTATCATTGTAAGCTGCCCTGAGTCCCACGGGAGTTGGGCGGCCTATAAATTTTAACAAATAAATAAAAATAATAATAAATTTTCACATAACCAAAATTCTTAACACAAAATAACATGGAAGATATATAAAAGTCTGTTTAACTTGAAATGATCTTAATTTAACAAATAAATCGAAGTGAAGCCATTAGGTGGTCCAGAATGTGTGAAAAGTTGCACAAGAAGACTCTGAATGTAGAATATTTTTTTGGATTGATTGGTTGTTAAATTCAGAAAGGCGTCCAATTCCAAGACACTTGGGTGGCATAGAGTATTAAAAGTAATGTCAAAATGTCAAATGTCAAAGATATCCAACATTGAGCATAAAAAATTCACCTTAGTTGGGTGCTAAAAGATTTTTTAAAATGATAGGTTCCTCTTCTTACAGGTCTACAAATACATTGTAAGCTCTCCCATCTTTATTTCACAATAATACTATATTAAATAAAGAAATATCCCAAATGCGAGAATCTATCATAATACATATGTAGAAAAAAAAGAGGAAAAAAACTGGTCAACAGCTTAGCCCAAATATTACACTAATCTTCAAATTCCTATGTTAACCATCTGTTATGGTATTTAATATGTAGAAAGTACACTAACGGTTTCCAGTCTCTTATAAAGCTGTCTAGTCCATTGTTTCTAATCAAAACAGTTAGTTTCACCATCTCTGCTAATTCAGTCAATTTTAAGATCTATTCTTCAACAGTCAGTATTTCTTTTTTCCCCCAAGGCTTAGCAAGCACAAACCTTGCAGCAGTCACTATGTAAAGAAATAGCATCCCAAATTGTTCTTTGATTGGTTTGCCCATAAAAATAAAGCTTCAGGTTTCATTAATATTTGTATCAGAAATACTTAATTATTATGTTTATACAGTATGGTTTAATATACTTGCAAGACCACCACACATTTCTGAAAATTTCAACCAAGCAGTTGTTTTCCAGCTAGGCATTTTAATATTTTTTGAATCAAAAGTTGGATCTGGGCTCAAACTCAAATCAAGATGCTTTGGGATTAAAAAAAAATCTGACAGAAATTTGGCTGATTTTCCAATTCCTAATCACTGGAACAAATTCTAGATTGAAACTTGTGGTTGATATATTTCCTTAATATAATATACTAGCTTGGTACCTGGCTTCGCTCGGGAAGTACCTCATTGTGGCGGTGACGGTCCCAGCCGCAGGTGCTCCTCCCAGCAGCGGTCCTGGCAGCCCTTCTCCTGGTGGTGGGTGTTCCTCCTGGCTGTGGTCTTGGCAGCAGGCAGTGCTGTGGATCGTGGCAATTCATAGAATTGCCATCAGCTGTGAGGCAGTGGCTACAGGGGAAGCAGCGGCACACTCAACGGAGGTGGGACAGAAGCACCAGCAGCTGTTTGTGGCACTAAGCCGCAGCTGTCAGGAGAGCACCGTGGATCATGGCACAGAATTGCCATCAGCTGTGAAATGCTGTGCTGCATGCGTGATTCATGGTGCATGGCACATGCTCATTGAAGTTTTGCCGGTGTGTGTGTGTGGGATCTGCACTTTGGCTGCCTGTTTCTGGGCCACAGATTCCCCCCAAAATGTACATGACCCCCCTAAAGCTCATCTCTGGAGGTCAAGATAAGTATGTGGTGAGTTTGGGTGTGATTAGTGCAGGCATGTGGAAACTTATACAGCACATACAAACCCACAAACAAACAAACCCACAGTTGTGTATTATATATATAGATTCTTCAGATACACAGTAAAGCAGCAATATAAATACAATGTCCCTTTTTTAAAAAGTTACTCTTAATTAGTTTTTAAAAAGTATTTTGTTTAATAAGCTGTTAGGTTTGATGCCACATAATAGAAATAGAAAGGATTCAAATGTTAATAGCCCAGGGACAGGATATAACACCATTACTTATATCCAAATGATCAGCACTAACTGAAAATTAAGATTAGAAATTAAAGCCGGGACGAAAAAAGAGTGACTATCACAAATAATGATTTCCTCCATAACTGATGACACTTCATTTCTAAAGTAATTTGAAAGTCTAATTCTTATAATTTGAGACATTTTGGTCTTGCATGAAACCTGCAAATGAAATATCTATTTGTATATACCAACTGTGGTATAATAAACCATGTGTGAAGGCCATTTTCAAAAGAGCAAGTTAAATGTTTAACACATTATAATCAATCATACCTTGATTGAAGTAAGGCTTATTATGCTATTTGGTTCCACCATTCTGCAAATGCATCCCTTCTTTTTTAATTTGTTTTTATATTCTTTTATTTATTGTCTCTTTCTAGAAAGAAAATTGACCCACTGGGATAAAAATAAGAATGCCAAGAATCCCATTGTTTATTTCACATTATTTTCTAACTTTATTTCTTGCTGGGTAGAGACCTTGATGTTACATATTTTCTTTCAGAAATCTAACAATACTTGCTGAGAAGAAGATACACATTTTTTCTACTGAGAAAATAGTACTAGTTTTCTATTAGGAATCATGGTAGCTGAAATCTAAATTCCATCTCCATTATGGAAATAAGCTCATCTTCATAACCCATAATTCCTTTGTCAGAATTAAAACAGTTTGCTATCTGTTTTTATCTGGACCTTTATTTAAATTGTAAATAATATGGTAAATAATATTCCGGCAAAAATAGTGGATATTGTTTTTATACAAGTCCACATGTCTATATGTAATGCATTGCCTGAAGAACTACCTCATAATTGTGGAGTTTTTACTGAGACTCTGGAAATACAGTATTACATCAGCCTGACAACTTTTATCTTAAATCATTGTGGTATGAAAAATAGAATGTGTCAACAAGGTTTTTCCCCCTATAAAGCATAATTGCAAAGTCTCAACAGGAAGTGCTGGAAAAGTCCCAGATCTCTCCCCACATTCTGACACAAAATGTCAGTGGCTCTGAATAACCATTTCCCCCCATTAATGACCCTTTTTCCTTTTTGTTTCTCATGAAGATGAGCATAGCATTAGCAAAATGTCAGCAATTAGCTTAACATTAAAATTTGAAATTAATAACCCCTGTTGCAATCAAATAGCTTCCTGTCCCTTTACAGATCTATTCTGGTTATTGCAAAATATTCAGCAATCTTTCTTAATTTCCAGGAGGTAAGTGACACATCCTGACAGCTTTTCAAGCTTTGCTGTTTTTAACTGTAGTGTATTCACAATCCATCTTTGATGTTTCATAGTGTGATAAACAGTTCACGTTTGCATATGGAACTACTGGAGACGATAACTTAAAGTAGCAAAGAATTTTATTAGCGTATTTGCAAATACGGGCCCAGCAAAGGTGAACACATGTCACTCACAGATTAGCCCTTTATCCCCTTGCTCAAATCCATTTCCTTCCCGCTCCCCTTTTCCTGGTTTATGTAGCTTATTTCGCCCCCAAAAGCAGCCTTTTGCTTTTTCAACATTGCATCCTGTTGAAGTGCTCTACATCCCACCTCCCCTTTTCCTCTTAAGTTTTTATTGCCCCTTTTGTTCCCTGCTTGTGGTTACCACTGGCACCTTGCTTGTTTGTGGTTTGACATTTACCTCTTTACCTGTTATATGATTTTCCTGTTACATATTTTTTAAAAGACAGCTTATTTTAAGGTTAAATTTTAATTTTAAGCTTATTATAAGATTGACTCAGCCTTCCATCCTTCCAAGGTCGGTAAAATGAGGATCCAGATTGTTGGGGGCAATATACTGACTGTAAACTGCTTAGGGAGTGCTGGAAAGCACTGTGAAGTGGTATATAAGTATTATTATTGTTGTTGTTATTGTTATTTCTAGTTATAAACATTTTATGCTAAGCATTTCAGAAGCAATACATACTCCATTTTGTTTTACATATAATGATTATATATTCATTTATATCAATAGTGTGAGAGATTAGAGCTGTGGGCGAAAACTTTGAGGGATCAGATAACAAAAGCAAAAGTCATGCCATCTCATTTAATTTTCCTATCAATTAAGAACAGAACTGACAAACAAAATAGTCTGAGTAAAATCATAACAGTAAATGTTCAGTCCAGAGCAAATTACTTGATTTGGGTGACACCTATACTGAAATACTTCAATGATTTTTTTTCTTTCACCTTTCTCCATTCCTATGCAAGCTTGTTTAGTTATGTCATTTGTTGACTACTTTACTTTGGGAAAAGGCAATGTAGTGCTTTCTGTATGTTTTGGATTTCAGATGATTTGGATGTTAGTTTCCTTTGGCTGCAGCCAACATGGCAGAATATTAGAATTTTGTTGGAATTTTGTTTGCTAGAAACATTTGAAGAGCATTAAAATCCTTGTTGCTGGTTTATACAGAAGATACATTTATGCTACTAAAAAAAACTGGCGAATCCATTTTGCACTCTGCAAATATACTTTGTGTTAGCATCCACTGATGGGTACTCAAATACTGCAGTGAATGCAATGCTGTTTAAATTATGACTTAAATGGTAGGAATTATTCACAGAGGATATTTAATTTTTGAACTTCATTTCTATAATATGGGATGTATTAATTGCAAAAAAATAATATATTTTTAAATTAGAAATGTTTGCCCACTGCAAGTAGGACATGTCCAAAACATTTATATGGATGTATCCTTCTAAAGTTAAATTGAAGGGGTTTTATGAGGTTCTTGATGCTCTTTGAGTTTGGTTCTTTTATTCTTTTTTTTTGCAGACATTTCATTACCAAACTAGATAATAGCACCAGTGCTACAAGTGAGTGGTGGTTGCCCTCTGTTTACTACATATTATATACTACTGCAGGGGTCTCAAACTCAAGGCCCGAGGGCCAGATCCAGCCAGTGGGATGCTTAGATCTGGTCCACAAGGCCAGCCTAGAAATAGTAAAGGACCAGCCTGCAGTGCCTCTTCCAGCAAAAATGGAGGTCAGAGGGGTGCATGCACCACCCACATCCATTTTTTGGCCATGACGGCCTCCTGCCCCTCTGTGCTCCATTTTCGCTGGCACAGAGCTGTCAAAACGAACTAAAAACAAAACAAAAGGACAAATGTTTCCCCTTTTGCATTTGAGCATGCAAGAAGGGACAGAAAATGAGAAAGGAAAAGAGGAAAAAGAAGGAAAGATGGGAAGAGAGGAAGGAAGGAAACATAAGGAAAGAGGAGAAGGAAGAAGGAAGCAGAATAAAGAGGGCAGGAAAAAGAAGAAAAGGAAGGAAGGAAGATTATAATAAGAGTGAGGGAGGGATTCAGGGAAGTCCTGCTTTAGCACTTGGCCACCATAAGGTGCCCCCAACATGAATCCTGTGTCACCCCCCACCACATCCATCCCACCCCTATCCCACCCATCTCTCCAAGATCAAACACAATCCTGATGCAGCCCTTAATGAAATCAAGTTTGACACTCCTGTACTACTAGCTTGCTCTGTCAGTGTTAGTGAGTGTGTTCTTGGTGGTTTCTTGATTAGATTGTTTGCTGTTAACTTGCTAATGTGAATTGGTAGTTCGTTGGTTGGGGTACTGTTTATTGCTTGATTGTTGGCTTAGGATTAACTTTTAGTTTAGGACCTCACAGTTCAATTCTGGGCTGAAAATATTTATTTCTGTTGGTACCAAGGGTTTTTCTCTCATCTTTCTGATTCAGCAGAAATATGGTTGTTCTTCTGTTGTCCTTAAGAGACTCCAGTTCAATTTTGACACATGATTCTCTCTACCCTGAGTGAGTGGTTTTTGCTTCTTTAGCTTCATTTCTTATAGCATCACCTTTACCTATTTATTTACTTTTTCCTCTGAATCTGATGTTGTCAGGGGCTTTACTACTCCTTTCATTTCTTCAGTAGTTGAGACTAACACAAACTCACCCACCCACTCAGGACTCTCTACCTTTCCATTGTCTTGGGGTGATGCAGTTTCTGCCTCACTATGTTTAGTTTTACCAGTGCCTGCCTCCTGCTTCCCAAACAGATCCTCCTCCCCTTCAGAATCAGACTGCTAGCCAGAAATTGCAAGTAAAATGTAACAAGATTGATTTCTGCAATTACAAGCAGTGATCTAATAAACATGGCATCCAGCTTCTTAAGGCAGTCACGTGTAAGGGAAAAATGAAGAAATAAAAACATTATCTCCAACAGCAGCAAGGGAGGGTGTCCTGATGATGACAGCCAGAAGAGCACTTATAGAAGGCTTTGACATGATGCTAAATTTGATCTGAAGAAATTACTGCCTACCTTGAAATTCCAGGAAAAAAATAGGAGGCCACTAGAATAAAAGAGACCTGGAAAGCATTTGGCAGCTGGTTGGCAGCTGGTTCTTGAAAGGAAACTAAGATATGAGATATAAATACGCAAATAGACTGTCTTCTTGGTAGTTTACATAGCAATCCTGAGGACTGAAATATATCCTGAAGACAAGGATATTACTGGGAATGTGGCTTTATTCAAACAACTATCAATCTTTTATAGTGGACCCTGGGACCAACATGAACAGAGAATGACTTGCTGGTCGGAAATATCCTTGCCATCAATGTGGCCTGGCATTGGGCTAGAACTATATAAATCTATGTCTTTTTAAAAGTTTTAATCTTTTAAAATTTAAATTAATAATTTCCACTTTTCTAATTCTTACATTTCTGTCACAATATGAGATGAGATGAGATGAGATAATTTCTAAATAAAAATTTGTATATGTCATAAAATTCCAAATGATTTATAGCAGTAAAATAAACAGTATAGCATGAATTTTTAAGCAAAATATCCTGGCTGAGGCTAACTCATTTGTTGGTCTGTTTATTAATTCAGCTTGTAGAGTACTTCATTAGGACAGTGTCTAACCAAATAATTAAAATATATGCCATAAAATTTGCCCCAACAATGCAGGAAATAATAAATAAATTTAAAAGGCAACCCAACAACACTGTGACAGCCAGAAAATGGCAAAAGACCATCACAAATTGTGATTACATGATCACAGGATGCTGCAAGCCGACTGTCAAGCATTCAATACCTGGTCATGTGACTGTGGTAGGTGGGGCACAAAATTTTACAACAGTCAGAAGTTCTTTTCAGCCATAAAGCACATTTTATGATGCTGTGGTAATTTTAAATGGTCTTTAAGTCACTAGTTAAGTGAGTACTACATATATTCTACCATATTTCCTTGAGTATGTCTATCAGCGTCCAAAAAAAGATGAATTAATTTTGACATAATGTCTGCGAAGGCCTGATAAATTGGTCCATGATCTAGGACTATAATAGATTCCATCTTATCTGCTAGGATTCGTGGGTGGGCTAACTTAGCTGACTGATTGGCCACTTTGTTCTAATGCTAGAGCGAAGCTTTAACAACCTGACCAACTATTGTCAGCATTTTAAGATATGATGGAATATACTGAAGAGGTGGATCACCAGGAGGAAGGGGCACATTCCAGAGGACTAAGAAGCAGCTCTGCCCAGATAGTATGTGAGAGAGAAAGAGGGTGAAGACAGTCCTTCCCTAATAGTTCCCAGAGTATACTGTACATGCAGACTCTTCAGCCTGGCAAGATTTTACATATAGATGTAAAACAATTCAGAATTTAGCTTATAAGATTTGTCATGTGTCATTCTTGGTTTTGGGCCTTACATTAGGAAATATATAGCCATAGTTTAATCCTTAGTTTCTAGGATGGTTTTTTTTTTCTTATAGTGAACAAATCTAGATATTGTCACAAAATATTACTGTACCATTTTCACAAATTAAATAATTGAAATTAAAGATGGCTGATGGAATATCAGAAGTGGCAGTTGGCAAATGGTGGGTGAGCTTTTCATCCATCACACCACTCCATGTCATGTCACCTCACCATTACACCACCCCTATAGGGTGGAGTCTCCTAAGTGTATAAAAGAGGCAGACCATGATCTCAGAACCTTTGCAGGAAAATTCAGGTTACTGAGATAGCTAGTTAACAGTAAGAAAGATTATTGAGGTAGTCAATCTGTATATACTATAAATAATTAATAGGATTTGTTATTTTACCATTTTCTATTTGTAAATAAATATTTTTAGTACTTACTTTTGAGTCAAAAGTCTTTTTATTCCTTCATTTTACTTCCTTCAAAGTAAAAAAGACAAATATTATTTCCAACAGATATTAAGATTCACACTAGACTGAAAAACTAGTACTGTAGCTGAAAAACTTCTTTAAACAGCTATTCAACTCCAATTCAGGAATTGGTGTATTCAGTACAAGTCTTTCAAACATGACTTGGATGAATTAGTGTCATGGTTTCAGAGAAAATACAGCCATAAATGTGGAGTAGATGTGTCCAGAAATCAAAGCCTTTATGTAAGTCGGTATAATCTGCTTTAAATAGTTGCAGACAGATGTTATATTTGCATGCTCCTGAGCTCCAAATTATTTCAATAGTGTCACACCACCTCTTTATATTGATACTTTGAGAAAAGTGTTATCTGTTTAATTTATTTGGGAAGTTTCCTTTATCCTGCTGTAGAAAAGTTGAGATTACTGGTTCAAGCATATTTCTTCTGCTTTTATTTATATTTATATATAACTAGCTGATTACCCGGCGTTGCACGTGAATTTTTTTTGTGGGAATGTATTATTTTAAGGGGAAAATAAATGTTAGAAATGAGACAGGAGGTAGTGAAATGTTGGAGA
>JANHFQ010001887.1:259433-275320 GCA_032468035.1 Aparallactus werneri
ATATGTATGTTTTATTCTATCCTGTAAGCCGCCCCGAGTCCCAGGAGAGGGGCGGGGTATAAATGTGATAAAATAAATAAATAAAATAAAATAAATAATAAAGTCTGGGCAACTCCAAATCAGCAATTAAATCCACAGATAGTTTAAAAAAAAACCTGGCACCATAATAAATGTAAACAAACAGCCCATCATAAAACCATCATTGATCTCACTCTATCCCAGCGCTTGAGTGAAAAGCTAGATCTTACGTGTTATCTAGAAGGCTAGGAAGATCAGGGCCTGTCAAACTTCAGAGGGACTGATGTTGTATAGCAGAGGCTGTCAGAAAAAAAAGCACACTTCTTAGATCCCACGAGATGGCAATGCTTAAGGGAAGAAACTAGGAGTATGTCCAAGAGTGGGATTCTACCAGTTTAACAACTGGTTTGGTGATTGTTATGAGTGCGTGCATTACAATTTTGAAAAGCAAGTAAACTTATCTTTTCCTGCAGCTCCGGTAAGGAAAAAGAGCTGAGGTGCAGCAATGTGCGTTGCAACACCAATCAGCTGGGCTTCAAACAAGGGGAATAAAGGATGGAATAGGGCAGGAGTGGGTGGGCAGGGCCAATTCAAAGCCAGAACTATCGGTTTGCCCAAACTGGTGCGTATCGGCTGAATCCCACCCCTAAGCATGCCTGCATTTGTTATACATCTATATATCTAATCGAAGGTTTAATTTATGGGTGGATGCAATTTGTGATTGGTCGCCACCAGTCCCGGCAACAGCGGCATCATCACTGCTCGATTTTCTGATTGGCCGCCGAGCTGCTCAATTTTCTGATTGGTTGCCGAGCAGCTGCGGCTACCCTGCTAAGCCAACTGGCAGCCATTAGGAGGAAGCAGCCAGCTGAACCTAACGAGAGGCAGTTGGAAACCTTGGCTGAGGTGGGGTAGTAGGTTATAAGGGCTGAATAGACATGTAGAAAGGAGGGAGGGAGGAGGAAGAGAGGAAGAAAGGCAGAGGAGAAGGGAGGGAGAGAGGGAGGATGAGAGGGGAGAAAGAAAGGAGGGTGGGAGGAGGAAGGAAGACAGGAGAAGTGAGGGAGGGAGGAAGGATGACAGGGAAGGAAGGAACATAGAGGGGGAGATAAGGAAGGAAGGAGGGGGAGGGGGAAGAAGGAAGATAGAGGAGAAGAGAAGTGAGGGAAGAAGGAGTGAGGGAGGAGGGAGGGAGGTGGAAGGAAGCACATGGCAGTCCCATAAATAATTACCGAGAAGGGAACAGAAAGGGTTTACCATTCTTGGATTTGCAATTCTTTCAAGAATCAGGGGTTTACCGGTACAAACCTAAACAGTGACTATATTCACATATGGGACTTAGTCAATGTTTATTTAATAATATAAACCACACAAAGCTAGATATCATGATTTACAAATTGCAATGGCTGGATCCAAAGAGCACAATAAATGATGATTAAATCATATGTTGGTTTAGTCTGATGTGTTCATTAGAAAAGACAAACATATAAGAAGTTAGAAATGGAGAATTCAACCATTAGCTTGGAAAAACAAAGCCAACATTTTCTGTAAACAAAATATAATTGGGAGAGAATCAGGCAATATCTAGAATTGAGCATTTACACTTTAATAATGATTGGAGGTAGGGGCTGTTCCTTCAGGGAAGTGTTGACCTCTGGCAAGTGCCTGGATAAGACCCTGCAGGTTTTTTAGGCAAGGATTTTTAAAAGTGGTTTACCATTGCCTACTTCTTGGGGCTGAGAGACAGGGACTGGCCTAATCCAGCTGGATTTTTGCTTAAGGCAGGATTAGTACTCTGGATCTCCTGATTTACAGCTTGGTGTCTTACGTACTGTACCAAGCTGGGTCTCTTAGTCATATCTCTTTTCCCCATTTTCATCTTTCTATTCTTGCAACTTTTTAATTTCTGGAAGGTTATCTGTGCTATTTCCCACCAGAAACGCCATTGGTTGCGAAAGACAATAAGGCAGCATTAAATTGCTGCAGAGTGAAAGTTGATAGGCATAGCACAGCTGGAGGCAAAAACAGAATGTGAAATGTCTCAGTTCCATGTGGGAAGACAGGACGTATATTTGCTAGCCCCTAAGTGCCATCAGGGAGACAATTAGTAGTATGTCATGGAAAGCAAGTCTCGTCCTTTGAGTGCTTATTGTTACAAGTTGAAAAAGAAGGGAAGCTATAAATACGCTTATGTCTAGAAGCTCGCCAATGAAACTGGGACATTCAGTTCAGTGCCCTCAAGAAATCTGCAACCATTTATAGGAAAGGGGAAAAAAACACTTCTGAGCAGAAAGTTGTCTTACTCTTATTGTAGGAAAAAAGCAGTGCAGTTTTCATTAGGAATATAAGGACAACAAGTGCTTAAATAAATGAAGAACGAACTAAATCTGGATAAAATAATTTTCCAAAATATTATATTTACGTCACAATTAAGTTGCCCTTCCCCTTTTCTTCCTGCTACCAAGATACAAGTCAATTTCTGGCAAATAATAAAACTACAGATCTTCCTGGCATTCTATGCTACCCATTCTATGTCCTGGGGAAAAGGCCAAATAAAATTAAGCATAATCACCTCTTGCTGACAGCACTAAATGGCATTATTAACATTACTTTATAATGCTTCTTTGGTGGAGAGTCAGATATTATAATTCATACTAATAATTCTGTCTGTCCTTGAGAAGTAACTGGAGGTGCATGATAGAAGGTGTTCCAGCTACAACAATTAGCTAGGTATTAGGTCCATATTTGCGAATACAAATATTGCCCTGCTCCTATTTAATTTATACTGTTTTCCATTTTTTGATGGGTCCAGTTAATAACGCTGCTTATCTATATATATAAAATCAGGGAGATGTGTTTGTGTGTGTGTGTGTTCCACATACACTCTGGAACAGCTTTCAACCAAAGTTGGAACACAGATAACTTACCTTCTAGGAACAAACACTGTGGGGGTAAGACACCTCTAACACCTATTGGGGGATATGTGTCCCCTCAAAATAGTGCCGACACCTTCACAATACTCCACAGGGCCATGAGAAAGTAGCATGATGCCACGAGAGAGAGCAGTGTGAGGTCCGACTAGAGCTACTAACAATGTGACACATAGAGCTACTAATAGCATCAGGCCTGACTATACCTGGGCGAAGCCAGGTTATTGGCTAGTTATTTTTAAAACTCGACACTATTTATTTATTATTTATTTATTATTATTAAAATTTGTATGCCTCCCAATCCCAAAGGACTCCAGGCAGCTCACAACAAAATTGTAATAATAAGATAATACAACAAAAACCTAAAACCTAAAATTAAATATGTGGCTTGTATGACCAGAATATTTGAGAAGCCTACTTTTGCATGAACTTACTCATAAGTAAAGTCTGCCCCCCCCCAGGCCCTTCTCCATCTTCTGCTTTCAAGACTGTTGAAATCAAGGTGGTCTTTTAATTTCCTACATTTGCCATTGTGGCAGCTTTCCTACATGCATAGATACCCATTGGGCTGTTCATTGTCAGGGTAAGCAGCATTTCACAAAGCAGAGAAAGTAAGCCAAAATAAGATATGAGGTAAGAAAAAGAAAAGGAAATATAACTAAATCTAATTGATACCAACACCATTCACTATTCCTTATTATCCTTGCTTCCACCACAACCAAATCCCAATTCATATACTGACCTTTTTCTCTTTTTGAAATCTTACCAGCTCCATCCAAGCATGACTTTCTGAGTTCTCACTTCAGTTTAAGCCATTCATTCTACCCTAATTTTAATTTATATATAACTTGCAATAATTCACTGAATTTCACCCTGTCAAGTACAAGTACATTATCTTTCATACATTTATTTTCATATGTATGCTAGATCACAAAATTTATCCAAAATTCACTGTAAATCATTTGAGTTTTCAGTAAGACATTTTATGCATACAAAAGTACATGTACATTCTTATTCCCAAGTAACAAACTTCTAAATTTATCTGTTAGAATGCATTCTTACCAGTTTATTATATCTTATCAATTTATTCATAAGTACATAAACCACTTATATATCTTGTCTTATTCCCTGGTCATTGTTGACCCATTCAGTGACCCTTCCAAGGCAGAGATGCCCAACTCCTGGGCCATGGCCCGATCTGTTTGGAACCAGGCTGGACAAATGGTGGGCCAGCCCACAAGTGCATGCTGTTCCCCTTGTGTGAGAAACAGACGCAAGCACAAGCTTGTGCAGAACCATCCCTTCTCCCCCTCCACCATCATCGCCACCACGGCCAACAGTCCACAAAGCCAGAAAGATTGGGGACCGCTGCTCTAAGGGATCTAGACTTCTATTTAAAAATCCCAAATCTCTGTGGCCATCCTTAACCTTACAGTTTGCTAAATTCAGGTAGAACAGGTTGGGAGAGACCACTTTCATCAATAGGAAAGATCGAATAAGCTCAGAATGATGCAATCCCTCATTTTTTTACATTTTCTAAATGTGACATTGTAATGTAACATCTGTACATATAAATGATGTGGTTAGGATTTGCTTAAGGGCTGCACTAGACTCTATACCCCGGGGTTTTTGACATATGGCTGGCTCACCCCGTCTCATTTCTAACAGAGAATTGGAAGAAAATTAATTACATTTCTTATATTTTAAGGTATAAAATGGCAGGCATACAGTACAGAAGTCACCATGGATGGTGTAACCTCTCTTGATATATCAATGTTTACTTTCCAAAGAGTGCAGTTCTCCCATCTTTGCCTTATATGACTGAGGTGAACTTTAAAGCAACAATTCCTCAGTTTTATCCAAACTATATTAAAACGGGCTCTATGTACAGTACAAATATAGTCCTCTGATATTCAAGAAACACTGCTTGCACATAAATGCTAGAAACAAAGCAGCAAGAATCAGCTGTCTACAGTATTTCTAGTAAGACCCATCATGTGTCTGAGAACATTTTTTTCCACATAGAAATAAAATATCTACTAATACAAAATGACCAGGCTAAACTAATTATTAGGGTGCAATTAAATAACAAATGATGGCCTTAACTTAACACTCTTCTGTAGCTCGTAACCAGTGGAATATTCCATTTACAAATCTCCAACTTTGTTTCTATGCGACAATGAAATTATCTTAATGGATGTTGAAATGGCAGAGTAGATGAATGTCTTTCCCTTGAGTCATTTTCTGATAAAGACACATTGCTCAGCTGCAAGATAACAAACTATATGTTCAAAGTGACAAATCATTTAATTAAAATTTACAAGCGGTTAAATACTGTTTGACCCTAATGGAAGCAGTTATCATGAATCAATTTTAGAGGGGGTGGGACAAGGGTGCTCAGAGAAATTGATCACTAACAGCTCTAGTACCTGGATGTACTCTGCATATCTCTACAGCCTTTTCTTAAAAATAGCCCTCTCAAAAGGCTGTGGTGTACAATATGTTGAGAAATGTTTTCAATCAGGTTGAAAAATAGTAACATTTTTTACTTGGGCAGTATCTGAACTCACACTACTCTCATGAATATTTAATAGCACATAGAGGTTTCAGGAGGGAGAATCTCTTGTGTATCTTAAGAGAAAATAATTCAGAACTTGATGACTTATGCTCTTTTATTGCCTATATAGGCCAGTGGAAGTTTCCATCATTTTTCATGAAATGCCTGAGTACTTTTATTGTTTAAGAACAAGTATGGTCAATACCTTTGCTAACTGTTAGAGTGAATGCAGCAGGTCTTGATAATGTACTTCATTATGTATGCCATCAAGCAAGTAATGTTTAGTTGATATACTGTACATAAATATCAATTTTCATCTGCCAAGAAGTTGTAGGTGGGATCTGTGTGATTTCTCCAATATCCTTCTCTTTTGATTACATTATTATACTAAGAGCTTTGTTTCCTTGATGTAAAAGGAAAAAATGATACTGCTTTTAACTTGAATTCACACATCATTGAACTCCACTGAAATTTATTACATATGATTTCCAAGTGTTTAATGAGAATTCCTGCTTCTAAAAACCTAAATATCATTTTTATTTTCAGACAAAGAAATAGATAAGACTATTAAAAGAACATTCGAGTTATTTTACAGTCTATGGCTCTCACTTCGTAGTTCTTATTAAGCTAGAAAAAATATTTTCATGAAAAGAAGTTTAATTCACAGTACAAAAACTATGATATACAGTATAATAACAATGATATCTTAGAAATAATATTTATGATAAAATGACTTCTATCAATAAAGGACATATTCACGTGTGACACTTTTGTAGAGATCTTTTCAATTTGAAGATCATAATTTTTAGCATTGACATAATATATGTCAACAGCTTCTTAAAGCAAGCAGACCTACAGTATATCTATCTTTACACTTGCAGTATGAAGGTTGCGCAGCTGTAATGGTTTGTATTATTTCAATACTTTCACAATAATTTTTAGAAGTTTACAAATTAAATGGTCACTTCACATGGTCATGTGATCAAAATTCCACTGTTTGGCAACTTTTTCATATTTATGATGGCTACAGTGTCCCAGGATCATGTGATCCCCTTTTGTGACTTTCTGACAGGCAAAGTCAATGGGAAAGTGTTACTAACTTAACAACTGCAATGATTCACTTAACTGTGGCAAGAAAGATTGTAAAACGGGACAAAACTCATTTAACAAATATCTCACTTAGCAAAATAAAATTTGGGCTCAATTGTAGTTGTAAGTTGAAAACTAGCTGTATCTTGAGGTTGCCACAAACTCCAGTTTATTCATCTGGGTAAGTCGACAGTTGTGTAACACTTTCAAAGGACTTTGAGTCAATTCCAGGTTTGGGTTATGTAACTTTTGCCATTTTGTTATGCCTTTCATAAGGAACAGGAATTATAATACCTGGCACAGCTGGTAGCATATCTTATCAATGACTTAATCACTACTTCAGATAATTGACCCCATGTCATTGTGATTTAAATGAGACACTGGGCTTGGCAAACAACCTTGTGATGACATCTTGTCAATAAATTGAGAGCTTTGGCATGGACTCAAAGTCCTAAGAGTGTGTTCCACAACAATTGGATTGTGCCATATCTTTTGTGGGATTTACCATAACTTCTAGTAGCCATACCATACCATATCATAACCTCAAGAGAAAAACTGATATCAGAAATAATACTTAACAGATTTTTAACACATCTTGCTGATAGAATAACCCACTTTTACATTTTAAAAAAATTTGGAAGAGTAAAAAAGAAAGAAAACTAGAAAAAAACTAATCATCTTTATATTATTCCAGTAATCAAAAGTGGCCTTATAAAGCAAAGTTGTGCCAATTTGCATTGAAAAGAAAAATTCTTAGAATTGCTACATGCTGATCAATTACAAAAATACACTATATTACCTGAACAGAAATAAGAGCCTTCTCAAATTGATGCTTTCTAGTTGCAAACATCTCTGTTATTAATAATATACAAGTCTGATCAATACTGTAACTGTAACTGTCTGATTAATACTGTAACTGTAAATAAGGTTATTAATGCAAGGACCCACCAATTAACATTCCTGTGAGAAGAAAATCATTTCCTGGGACCCTTCCCCATTTCAGTTGGGTAATCAAGTCCACACTTTGGCAGTGACTGTGGTCATACAAGTAGAGCTGTCAGATTACTATCTAGTTTGCTGACGGCATTAGAAGAATTTGTTCATGGACATGTAAACAGAACCTGAGCAGTAGAAATGGACAGAGTTCTTAGAGGGCATAGTTCTTGGCAGAGCTCTAAAAAGATGAAGCCATGTTGTTTTCATATCATTCCTTCTCCTTTTACTGCAGATGTTGCTTACATTCCATTTTATGTCTCATTAGATCTTGGACCAAAAGGGTTCTGGATTAGATATGTGTGTCTTATGGTTCTAAATAAGGATGTCTTTGCTATATAGTCACTATCTATCACAATACAAGCTCCACTCTTTCATACTTGCCTTTCTTTGTAAGTACATAAGGCAGGGCTATCAAACACCCAGCCTGCGGGCTGGATGTGTCATGTGCTAGCCACGCCCACACCCACTTTAGCAAAGGGGGGGAAAGTTCCGATATGTGACATCATGATGCCGCCATGACGATGTGAGTTTGACACCTCTGATGTAAGGGGTAGTGTTGCAACATCACAACTAATGTTTCCTTACATACCCAAGCCCAGTTCCACTTCTGCAGACATCTGTGAGAGAATAAAAGATAAAGGTAAAGATTTCATCTGTCCAGTTGTGTCCAGCTCTAGAGGGTGGTGCTCATCTCCTTTTCCTAGCCAAGGGAGCCAGTGTTGTCTGAAGATGCTTTCATGGTCACGTGACTGGCATGACTATATGCCAAGGCACGGAGAACGCCATTACCTTCCCACTGAAGTAGTACCAGGGGTGGGATTCAACCGGATGAATTGGATATTAATTTTACATCTGGTTCACCAAACCAGTAGTTGCAATGACTGGCTTCCCCCACCTACCCCACCCCTCCACTCCCAGGAGTCTCCACACGGTTTATTTTGGATGCCAGGTAAGTGCAGGGCCCATGTCGAGGCTCTGGGAGGGTGAAAAATGGGCCTCCCAGAAGTACCAAAAATCTGGAAACTTGGCTGTTTCCAGCCTCTGTAGGGCCTCCAGAGCCCAGGGGAGGCTGTTTTCACCTTCCCGGAGGCTCAAGGAAAGGATAGCTGCTACTCAAGGATAGCTACTACTAAATCCATAGATGTTAGCTTGCTGTTTAAGGATTGTTTACCACATACTTGATTTTAAGAAAAGAAAAGTCTTCTGGAAGTTATATGGAAATATATATTTTATAAAAGGTCAAATTCATGAATACTTTGCACATAAACCAGTAAATAAATGCATCTCCTTTAAAAATTAGAAGTACAGCTAATGCCTTTAAAGCTGTTTACATTACAGCTCCTGAGGTCTAATTACCCACTCATGAATATGTGACAGGGATGCAAATGTGCCAAAAAATACTATCAAATTGGAGTAATTAGTACCCTAGTTCAAATATCTGCTCACATTAAAATGCTCTTTTTGGCAACACTACATTAACAAATGAAGGTATTTTTACTGAAGGAGTGTACTGCCAAAACTATATGCATAAATATCTTATAGAATGTGCTATGCATATTAGGGCTGAAATATGTTTGTTCCCAGTTTAATTTATCACCTTGTAGCTATTGTTACAGCTTTTCTGCTAGGCATATTTATCAAAATAGAACAGAGGCATGTGTCTCAAATTTGTTCTATTGCTTATAAAAATGTGTGAGATATTGATTATAGAGTCCCCTTGCTGCTCCACTCTTCCTGCTGATATCTCAGGCAGCTTCTGCATAAATTCTATTCCACCCTGTTTACACCCTATCAAGACAAACATATATTTCACAACATCATTGTATCAACTAAGTGAAGGTCAACAAATGTTGGTTAAGAAAGTGCCATATAAGTATTTTAAAAATGCTTGTAACAAAAGGAAGCAGCTGTGAGAATGGTTCCTTCTGTGAACCAATGCTGACTACTTGCATTTTTTTGTTGTTGATATGCATGTTTTTCTTGTACTATTTAGAACTTCCCACAGATACATTTGGACTTATTTTTCTCTTGTCTTCTTGTCCAGTACATCTGGATGTCAATATGCCCAAGAAAACCTCCTATGATTCCTGCACTTCTCTGTGACTACTGACTTTGTATACTTTTAAAATAATATTTTAATTGTTGCATTCTTCTAGTTTCAGAAATTTCAAAACTGAAACGTGCATGCTTGTAAACCCTCTTTGCAGCTATTTTTTATAACTGTCCAACCATTACTTCCATTTGGTGGCTTTCATATAATTCCAGCTTATTGTTGATGTCTGTTACTTATATATATTTTAATGACAGTGCGAGGCGGTTGGACTTTGTTACATTCTGGTTACAGTCTTGTAGAATTCTATAAAAATTGTAGAAATATTTTTATTTATTTATTTATTTTATTTTATTTTATTGGATTTTTATGCTGCCCCTCTCCCGAAGGACTCGGGGCGGTGCACAAGGATAAAACCATACAATACAAAATTTAAAAACAAATTAAATCCCAATTAATCCAATAAATAATTCCAAATTAAAAGCATGGAAAAGACAATTTAATATTTTAAAAGGTTAAAACAATTAAAATGGCCAGACAAGTTAACCCTAATGCACTTGCTTAAAAAGCCATATCTTCAGGGCATGACGGAAAGATCGCAGGTCGGGGATCACCCGTAGCTTTGGCGGCAAGGTGTTCCAGAGGGTGGGAGCTCCAACAGAGAAGGCTCTCCGACTGGGGGGTCTCCAGCCGACACTGTCTGGCCGACGGCACCCTGAGGAGGCTGACTCTGTGGGAGTGGATCGGGCGATGGGATGCTATTGGTGGCAGAAGGTGGTCTTGCAGATACTCTGGCCCAAAATATTTCCAAAAGTGACAACATGTTCTTAATTTTTCAAAAGTTCCAAAATGGATGTAGCTCTAAATTAGAGAACTTTCTACTGCTGCCTAGCATCACAAAACTCCCTAGTGCTATTTCCAGAATGAATGAAGTATCAGGGGACTGATTAGGAAAGTATACTTTCTTAGGTCTAAATCAATCTCTTTATTACTCTCTATCTCCCTCATTCTCCCTCATAAGTTTGGAGATCAGAAATATTTTAAGTATGCATTAAGAATTCTTTGTTTTCAAGTACACTTAAAAATTTTTTAATATAGTCACCATAAGATTAATTAAAAGCTTTGTATATTAACACGACGTATGTCATCAAAATCCTCCAGTAATTTGGAAAAGGCTTAAAGTGTTCTTTTTTAATCTTTCTATTTACTTTCAAAAATAATTCTTCCCATATTTTGAAATGTATAGCTAACATAGGGTATATGTTATACCTGCCCCCAGCTGGATCCCTAGGGGAAAAAAGGCTCTCGACTCCGTTTGGTTGAAGTGATAGATTCTTTTACTAAAGATCAATGGTTGCAGTGATAGCAAGACTAGATCTGAGTTTTCCCACTCAAAGATTACAGTTTTCCCATTTTCCTGGCCATCCTCTCTTGACCAGTTTGACAGTATCCAACAGAATCCCAGTGTGATGTTTTAGGAACTGGTTTGATGTCAGTCACTTCTCAAAGTGGTTTCTGGACCTTGCAGTTTCCAAGTGGTATTTAAGGGTGGCCCATTCAAAGCCCATTGCAGTAGTCCAGCTGGTTGGTAATAAGGACATGAGCTACTATAGATGCGGGATATGTTCTCTTATTGAAGTCAATACTGTTCAAACGAGACATTTATTACCCACTTAAATGTTTCCTTTTGATCTGGCAGTCATGCTGATTTTTCCTGACCAAATTCAAATAGTTAATCAAGTGAGACTATTATGTTAATTTGGGATATCACACTGAAATAAAATAACTTTCAAAAGAATATTCATCATGACAAATCACAGTCCTATTTCCAATGAATGTCTGTCCTTGACATAGCACTACTAATATTAGTCCTGGCAACAGCCTGCCCATCTCCATTAGTGCCAAAATTATAATTTCTCTATCAAGATGTTGATCTTCTATTACCACCATTTGGTTCCATTGCTATTATTTCAAACATTTTTATGGATATCTGTAACAGGTCTCTAAGTATAACATCAAGATGAATAAAATTACAAGCCAATATGCTGTAATTAGTGGTTAAGACAAGGGAGAACTGTATCTGGATTATACACATGTAGGAACATCTTTAAATGACTTTGTGCTATTGCTGTCTTTTATGTTATCTCATTGTTGTGTTAGTAGGGTATAATTCAGACTAAACAATTTATTTATTTATTTATTTTTGCAATTTTTATGCCACCCAATCCAGAAGACTCAGGGCGGTTTACACAAATTAAAAGCATAATAAATACAATTAAAATCCAATAAATACAACCTCTCGTTAAAACCTTTAACTAATCTAAAAATCTCAGAGTGGAAGATTTTAATTCCACCCCTCAGTCTGCAGAAAGAGCCAGGTTTTAATGACTTTGCAGAAGGTGAGGAGATCCGGGATGATCCCAATCCCCGGGAGCAGTTTGTTCCAGAGGGCAGGGGCCACAACAGAGAAGGCTCTTGCCCTAGGCGCTGCCAGACGACACTGTCTAGACAGTGGCACCCAGGGCAGGCCAACTCTGTGGGCCTTAGTTGGTTGCTGGGAGGCAAATGGTTGCAGGAGGTGCTCTCCAAGGTAAGCCGATCCGATGCCATGTAGGACTTTAAAGGTAATGACAAGCACTTTGAATTGAATCCGGAAACTGACTGGTAACCAGTGCAGCTCGCGTAAGAGTGGTATTATGTGGGTGCAGTGCGGAGCACCCACAACTGCTCGCGCGGCCGCATTCTGAATTTATTTTTTATATAGAAGGGGAAGTCTTTTGTTTTCCAGAATATCTACAATCTGGCATATCAGTGTTAGTATCTATTCAAGATATTTTATTACAAGAAAGGGTAAGAATACTCTTATACCACAACACTGAAGCCTTGGAAAGAGCTAATTTACCTATAAAACTTAAACTATGAATGTGTCCATAATAGCATATTCATGAAGGACAACTCTAAGCATAAATAGAAGTAAGTACTTTCAACCCTTTCTTTCCCTGAATTGTTAGTGTGTTCCAATTGTTATACTGCTCTGTTCTGTTCAAATATAATCTTACCTTTTCCTTGTTTTCTCTTTCTAAGCTCTGAAAATTTGATTTAAAGCTGAAACTGAGTGTGTAAATAAGAGAATCACTCTTTTTGGATGCAGTCATTAGAAAAATAAATATAAAACAGGGTTACAAGTAAAATATATCTTGATTGGAAAGATAACATCAATTTGCAAGTTACTGTAAGCACATTCTGATAAAATGAAATTGTGTGAATAAAAAATAACTATTAATTGCTTGATTTTGAGCACTTGTAATGTAGCTAGTAAGAAATAAATATATTTAAGAGATGGTTGGTTTGGCAATAAACTAATGCTTCTTCATTCACCATAACTATCTTCTGTGATATTTTTCTATGTGCTCTGTAACTAAATTGTATCAAAAAATTAAGACTCTAGCAATATTTAATTCAATTAATTCAATATAGCATTATCCCTGAAATATCAAGAATTGTGGAGCATCCTATTTTGGATTCAGATTGCAAACCAATCCTACAATGTTTAAGCTGACTCAGAACAGTAGGGTAATTTCTTCAAGTGAATTGCTGTGACTATTGGATTACTAGAAATCCTTGAGGCAATAGCTGAACAGCTTTGAATGACTCATAATCAAGATAAATTAAAACTGCACTTTTGCGGTGATTTCAAATTCTGTATCAAATATGCATCTAAAGATTTGAAGATACCCAGCGAAGATATTGATTGCAATGCAATTTTTCTTCTGCCAAGCCAGACCAACCCAATTTAATAATTTACAGATTATTTGCCAGTAGCCAAATATACACCAAGCTTTCTGTCTAAGTGTAACAGAGGATATTTGACATATATACATTTTTAACAATTTATTCTTCAAAGAAATAACACCACTTGCTCTTATTTCAACCTCTTTTCCCAACAGACAAGTTAGCATTTGCTACATAACAGTTCCATATTGTACTTTTTTCCAGAATAGCTCAACAAGCTGAGTTAATGATTCTATTTATAAGAATAGGTTATTGCTTTATTTTTTTTCTTTCCTAACTGAAGGGGTCAAAGCAGACATCTGCTCCTGCATCATTTCAGAATCCTACTTAATGATACTTAGGATTGCAATTTAAGATACAGACATCACATGCATTTTCAAAATGGTATTGGATTAAAAATGCAAACTCCAATTTCAGGGCATTTCAAAGAAACTATGCTTAGAAGGCCCAAAAATTTGCATATATTATACCTATTCTGAGCTGTGTGGTTATTTAACATTGTTTGATTTATAGCCTACTTATGAACCTATTGCTTTCTATCTGTCAGAATATCAGTAGGAGATGTGTCAATAAACATGTAATTATTTAATGAATAAAATAAACCAGTCCCTATCGCATACAGTAAATTATCCTTGGGACATTAAAAACCTCAAACTTTGTCTTGTTTGAAACAATTATCTTTTATTACATTCACAAAAAATAGTATTATCAACCGTTGATATGCTTAACATATTTTGTTTTTAACTGTCACATTATAGAAAAAGACCCTTTGTGGCATATTTCCTTTGCTTTTTAAATCTTACTATTTTATAATAACTTGAGACATATTTAGTTTGGATCTAGAACAGAGTTTTTCCATCTTGGCAGCATGAAGATGCGTAGACTTCAGCTTCTAGAATTGTTCAGCCAGTTTGCATAAGCGAATTTAGAGTAGGTTCATGTTTTATTTCCAAGCCAATCAAGATAAATGGTAAAACTTAAATAATTAATAATAAGACTGTGTTTAGTGTAATTTTTTTTTAAAAAACCATTTGGGTTGCCAGATAAAATTTTAAGTTGAGTCAATTTATTTTTTATTATTTATTTTTAGTCCATTTAGTAAATAACAAGTTTCCAAGGCATCTGGGCAAATGACTTTATGATTTTCTAATAAAGACAACCTCTGTGGTGTTATATCTGTTCCTTAGCTGCTTAGTACAGAACTCTTACTACCATATACCACCAACTAATAGAAAATACTTGGATTTAACTTAATCTATTTTCATTGATTTTTAAGTTGAAATGCTAACATTTATCTATATTTTTATAATTTAATATACAGTAATAAGAATTATTAATGATGCCATACTTTTTGTGGAAAATTTCAAACCATTCTTTCAAGATTGAAAAAAAGTTCAGCAAATTTATTATAAATCTTTTGTTTACAGTAACTGTGGCTCTTTAGAAATGAATGGAAAAAGAAAGTAAGAGAGAATAGCAGTTGTAAGTTTTCCCAATTCAGATCCTTTGTGTGTTTATTCTTGTGTTCTTCACCTAATGTCATTGTTTCAATTATCATAGTTCGATCCTCAAACTATAAATTATAGCTTTCTTTTTGACAAACTTTCCTCCCATCAATAACACTAATAATTCTGTTGTGACACAGTCTGACTAGATTAGGTCTTCTATGTCAAGTCACTGCTTTCTAATTCAGTATGTTTATACAGCCTGTTGTCCAGTTTCTCTAAAGTCATAAATCCTGAACCATAATATTTAATGATTTTATTTATAGGATTCAGTTGGGGCTTCACAACTGTACTATCATTTCATTTTACTGTTAAGATACAATTTTGCAATGTATGTACATTTCTTATAAAAAAGATTCTGACCTTCAATTAATTCAAAACAGACCTCCTAGTTTGTTTTACTTCCAATTTATTACTTAAATTTATTGCCAAATCATTACTTAATAAATTATTACTGGTAACAGCTCAATGAAGTATAGTGCCTTTATTATGGTTACTTTACTGAATTATCCATATACTGAATTTTCCATGTAAATTTAGACATGTTTAAGGGCCCTCTGTCTTGTGAACTTTGTAAATTGTATTACAACTTCAAATTGTATAATGTGGGTTTGTCAAATGTACAACCTAATTCTGTGAACTCAGTAATATTTACTTCCAATTCAATGTATACAAAAATGCAGTACAATGATAACGTTTTACAATCCCTTTAATGTTTTAGAGTTGTTCCTTATTTTTCACTATCAAAAACAGTTAATATTAAATAGTTGTATGATGGTCAGTGGTGGGATTCAAAAATTTCCGCTACCTACTCTGGGGGCATAGCTTGGTGGGTGTGGCTATGCGGTCGGCCAATCAGAGTTGGTATTTGCTGGGGTCAGCCAATCAGAGGTGGTATTTTCCGGTTCTCAAAATTATTGCTACCGGTTCTCGGGAACCTGTCGGAACTG
>JANHFQ010001887.1:282651-295678 GCA_032468035.1 Aparallactus werneri
ATCAGCTGACTTGAGTATAAGCTGAGGGTGACTTTTTCAGCACATTTTGGGTGCTGAAAAACTCAGCTTATACTCAATTATACATGGTATAGCTTTCCAGAAGTATACATTTTCCCATTCATTTCTCTGTATTCAGCTTGTGTAGCACATGGTTGTTATTTTTGAAACCTGTTTATGAACTCATCCTAATTTACAGATTTTTTTTTAAATTAATCTATACTAAATAAAATAATGAATAAGGGGTAGCGAAACAACATCAATATGTAACTATTCTGCATTCTTCTCTTTCCAGCTCCAAGTACAACCCAGCTTGGAATCACTGGCGGCACAGAAGTTATCTTGTCCTGCTGGTACCTTGTCTTGACACTGTCCTCTTACACCAGCATAATGTACCTGAAGAACATCATTCTACAATAAATGTAAAGAACCATGAAAAGCTTTTAAGGATTATTTGAAAGTGCTGATGACTGGATCCGATCTGGTAGAGTTGGCTTAAAAAAAAACACGTCGTGGGATATAATCAGCAGTGCTTATTTGGGAATGATCGCCTTCTGTAGAATTGCTCATTATGTAAATACTTTAATTCTACTCTCTTTTTTATTAGCTGCATTACCTTGTGAAGAAGTACACATTGTCCTTTTTCTTTACCTTTCTCTATTTTTTTCTTTTTGAAAGATGTGAAATTATTTTTAGAGGATATTAATTGTGAGTTCATGTTTGTAATCTACAACGTTTCAAAAGCATTCAGTCATGGTCTGCCAAGTTGCGGACAATAGTTTACATTAAAAAAAGAACCCAAATAATTGCAGTTTAAAAAACGTGATCTTTAAGGCTGCAATACAAGCATTCATTTCCCTCTCTAAATAAGATTCTGTCTATATTGACACAGAATCTTTCTTTCTTTTTTTTACAGAAAAAAGGCTAAATGACATTGGCTTTGATTCATCTCTTCAAACTAGAATACATATCTAGATTTTCTTCTAGCATGACACTCAGATTTCAAGAATGAGCTTTGTAATATGACTGCCCTGTGCAGTTATGCTTTGATTTCGATTTTCTTGTCTGTTCAGCATGGGTGTGCCTTCATAAGATACTGCTTTTCTCTTCCTCTCTGGTGGAAGATTATATAAATATATATATACATATATATATTTTGGTAGAAGCTAAGTTCAAGGGTACTGAATCTCTTATTAAGAACAAAGGTGCTATTGGCTGTACCAGTGGGGAAAGGAACTATTCAAACAGTGAGACAGAGTAAATAGATGGCACTGGAAGTGGGGTTTTCCCCCCAGATCTGTTAAAAAATAACAGATATCTCAAAAGCTTCCTTATGAATGTAGCCCCTTTTCTTTGTTCATACTGTGTCATGATTTTTAAAAGACTGCAGAGAGAGTGTGCATTCCTTTATGTTATTCAGTGTTCAGTATCAACATTGGCGTTTCAGAATTGTTTTTCCTGTTTAATGTCTAGTAACGAAGAAACTTAAATCATTTGAATGGTCAGAAGATTTTAAAATATTTTAAAACCCTACATGCTTTTAAGATACATACATTCATGTGCACACAGGCATCAGGAATAACATCTATTCCAATCACAGGGCACAGATGATACGTAGGAATGTGCTAATGTATCATTAGTACTCAAACATTTTTTTCTAAAGTTAGTTTGCTTAAATAAGAAATGACTGTTTCCTCTCCTACGTAAACATGTAGCTGAAGAATTTCCTCATATGTTTGCAGTAACTGTGCCATAATCTTCACTGTTTTATGTGTAGGTAGGAGAGAGGGGTCATGCAAATGCTGGATTATGCTATTATGCCATACAGTGTAGGGAAGATGATAGAAAAATGCAGATGGATATAGTGTTATACTCAAACGTGTATTTAGAACTTTCAGAACACAAAATAGGTGCATAAAAGAGTTTTTTTCTCTCACTTATAATTTTTCTTAAATGCAACTTATAAGAGGTTGGATTTTTCCCCCAAATGTTATGTGCTACATATCTGGTTGTCATAGTGTTGATTCTCTACCTTTGTCTTAGCATGGCATTGTATTTTCTCCCCAGAAGGAGAACAGTTCTCCTTCTCTCAAAGGGAGAACAGTTCAGATTAACACAAAAAATAACTCTTAAGTTAAATGTCAGTCTACACAATCTAGTAAGGAGCTTGTAGATCTGTCATTCTATCTAAACAGACAATCTTTAAACGGAAGAAAAAGGGAGAAACTGCAAATTTATAGTATTATATGTCTTTGACATGCAGTGTTGCAAATTAACAAAAGATTTTAAAAATTCAAACATGTATCTGTAGAAACAATATTCTGATGTAAAGTAAGTGGATGCTTCAGCAAATGCATAGACTTCTATTTGAACCCTTGACATGCTGTACAGTGAGAAAATTACTCTTTGCTACTTGAATGAGGGCAGTTTCCTTTTCCCTGTCTTTTGCCTGGTTCAGGATGAATGATAACAGCTTGTTTCTTTAATTGAAGTTGCTGAGACATTTATAACAAAGTGCAATAAAGTGACTCAGAATGTTAGATAAAGTGTTGTTTCTTAGGCAAAAAGATCTCAAAAGCAAAACCCAATTTATCAGTATCTCAGAGGTCTACAGAAACAGCTACCAGGTCTTGACCCTTATAAATTGTAACTGTGACTTTAAAATAAATGACTAGGGTATCCATTCTTAAGTCTATCAAAGCTGGACAAAAGGGAAATTTACTGAGTGCAAATTCGGCTTTTTAAAAATGTTTTCCACCCAAATATCACTATTTGGGGAACCAGCACAATCTCTTCACATGTCTGCCAGGTTTAAACCATATTATACCATTCAGTACTCAGCTCTTTTATTCCATAAATAAAATATTATTAGATTAAGAAAGGAATACATTACAACTAACAGATTATTCTTAAAAATAGGAAGGATATCCGTGCTATGATTATTAAATGATTACAGCCTCCAGAGCTGGGCTATAAAAATCCAGATGCCAACTAGATGGCAGCAAACAAGTGCAAACATGCTAACTCTTTGCTGCCATCCAGTCCTCATCTGGATTTTTGCCACTCAAAAATGGAAGCATTTTCATATTAGGGCTATCACCATTCAGTGAAGCAGTCTGTATTTTCTGTTCTGTTCTGCCATTAATCAACTATTGTTAAAAAAAACAACAGAAAAGCTTGACTGAATTGGTTTAATGGAATATTCTGACATTTGTCTGCCCAGACATTCAAACTTATTAGAATAAGGAATGCAGTCAATGTTTTCTATGTTGCTGCATAATAGATCTAAAAGCCTATTTATCCCCTGTGGAATGTTACATATAAACCACATAAACCAAGAAGAGGATATGAGTTTCTCAAATGTGCTGTGCTCCCTGTACCTTTGAATGCCTAGAGCCATTCTCTTTAATTTCCCTTGTATTGCAGCTTTAAAGTTCTAGAATGCATTTCACAGAGGAACGGAGCAATGCTGCAGAATCTTCTGTCAGTACTCTCTTAAGGAAAAAGAAACAGTTCAAAGCTATGCCACAAATAGAGAACCCAGCATTCCTTTTCACATCCGTAGAGAGCTGCTTTAATAGATTTGTTTATCCAAATTCTATAGTCAAGTTAACTGCTTTCTTATTCCTCCCTCAGCACACGGAGGCTGCTGATACCTGCAGCAAACAGGGTGATCTTATTTTTCTTATTACTGAACATGAAAATACCTGTGATAAAAGGATTAGTAATGTTTTTGTTTGTATGGAAATTCCCACCACAATCGCAGTTGGAATATATTAGCTCAATATTTAGCCCAGCCTCTGAATGTTCCCTTACAATTGTTGAGTGTTTTCTTTAAAAAAAAAATTAGACCCCTAGTTGTAGGGGAAGGAAACGTAGTAGAAAACCACTTCCTGATTGTGTAGGGGAAACAATTGTATGTATAAAACTGGGTTTGAATCTGTAAGTATTTATTGTCAAACTGGGACTAGCTCAATAAATACTTTCAGGGTTTGCCTTGGAAAAGGCATCTTTCCGAAAACATGTTTGGCCTAATCCTATCAAGACAGACACACACATATTTTTGCACTGAATTGTCCCAGTAATCATTTTTAAATAGCAGGTGTCTGCGTATTGACAGGATTGCCCCACCCATCACACAAGTTCCAGATTTCTCTAGTAAGCCTTTTCTATATGATCACTGTACAATTTGGGATTTAATGGGACTTGATGTGGATTGTGTTGGATGTTCAAATTACAATAACATTTTACAGAGTTTATTAGTCCTTAAATTGTGGGGTATGTTTGTTTCTGTTTCTTACATGATAATCTGTGGTCATCTAGTCAACACCATTGCTGTTTAGATTTTTAATCAACTACTATTATATTTCTCCCAGTCATGGAATGATTAATGATTATATATATATATATGGATATATATCCATATATCCCCTATACAGGTTGGGTTGGATTGAATTAAATCCAAGAAATGTAACTACGAACTTATTGTGTCCCAAGTTTTGAATTGTGACAATCTTTCAGCTAAAATAAGACAATTAATTACAACTATATTGTTACCAGATTAACATACAGAGAAAATGAGTTAATTCCCATGGTGTAAGTAGTGGTGCTGATTGGAATTAAGGGTGTCTTAATATATGTAATATGAATTTTGATTTTAAAAAAAATAGCTTAACTGGGAAATTGCTATGAAAATTCATTTGAAGTCGTTCTTTTTTGTTCTTCATATTGTTTTAAATTACAGTTTGTTTCAGATACAGATGTCCTGAAAGCGCCATCACTAACTGTGCAATGCTATTCATATTTACCCTGGAATAAGCCCTCCTGAATTCAGTAAGACTTATATCGAGGTAAGTGAGTATAGCATTGCAGTCTAAAGTATTGTGCTTTTTTTTTCCCTGAACATTTTCAAAATCAGTGTTTAACATTACGCTGACCAAAATACCCATATACCCCACAAAACTGTGTGCACTTAAGATTGTGTATACCAAAATATGAATATACATGGATAAAATGCCTTAAAGTTTAGTATGCACTTACTTTCAGGGACTGGACCATTTTTTCCAGTCTGAGGAAAATAGTCCATATTTCATAACTTGCAGTGGAAGGATTGTTTGTTTGTTTGTTTGTTTGGGGGGAAATGTTTTTACCCCAAAGGAGCATTTGGTAATTTCAAGTATTATTTCACCAAGTAGACTGTGTCAGAAATTTCAAAGCCATGGTAGAACTCAAACCTGATATTTCCAGGTGGGCAGACAAATGTTTTGTAAGAACATGATTAATGTTGCAGTCCAAATCTTTTTGCATCTGGTTACCTTTTGCCTTTGATTTGATTAAGTAGAGTGATGGATTACACCTGGAAGAAGTGGTAAAACTTTCACTTTGATCACGCTTGCTATTAGATGATGGGATGGTATAAACTCTGTCAGTCAAAACATGACCCGTCAAAGTGAATGTACTCCACTAACCCATATCTGACATCTCTCCACTGGATGCCAACAAATCTTATGGTTGTAATGCCAGTCCAGGACTACAGAAGCAAGAAGGCTGTCAAGTACCTATTGGACTACGACATACAGATGGGCTTGATTTGTTGTTCAGCTGGGTGTACACCGTAGCAGGATTTATCATGTAGCTATTAAAAGAAATACTGTGAGTATGGAAATAAGGTAAATTAATTTCAGTTACATTTGTAAAAAGTCCATCGGCAATCACTTTATATACATCTCGAGCACAACTACTTCTCTTCATCTTCCGTAAACAAGACATCCTTCTTTTATCTTTTCTAAATGCTTCGTGTCTGTCCAATATGGAATGCCTCTGCTGCAAAACAAATGAATCCTTCTTGGCAGCACAGGGCAAAAAGCTGGAAAAGAAGAAATAGGACAGTAACATTATTAGCTTTATTAGAAAACTGATGATAGAGTGATGAGGGAAAACATACAAATTATAGTTGTTGGACAAAAGCAATTTTATGAACTGTGTGTGTGTACCTTTTCCAAAACATCTGCAAAGAGTTGGTTTTTGAAGATAGAATTTGCATCACTAGAGTGTGCTAATATTTTGAAGAGACATGAAGGACCACTTACAAAACACTCTTTTTAATAGTTAAAACCATTTCATCCCCCCCGATGATCTCACAGTTGCTTCAAAAGCTGCATTTGGCTATCTCCACATGAGACAAACAAAGTAGCTTCTTTGACCATTTGAAAAGACTTGCTCTTGCACTTTTCATAATAACTCTTTCAAATAGCTGGGGTACCTCTCCTCATTAGGATTGGATATGCACAGCAGACAATGAATTTTCACCCAATGTATTTCATAAGTAAGATATTGCCGTCATTTAGACAATGAATGTGACCAATATGTTCTGATGCTAGCAATGCAATTCTGTACTTGTCTATCTGGGAGAATACTCCATCAACTAAGTGGGAATACAGTTTTAAGTGTGAAGAACGCAGTCCAGTGCCCTCTTTTCAGAAGCAAATCCCACTTGATTCAATGGGCTTGCTCTCCTGTGTGCTTGGCACAGCAACTTAAACTAAAGAGTAAAATTAATATTATATGTATTCGAAGCATAGATGATAAACAAATTGATTCAATTATTTCCACCTTCTACTATTATGAATGGATTATAAATTGGAATGAACCTGGGAGAAAGGGAAAATTGCTCCAGCCAGGGGAACAGTGAGATAAGAGGTTGTTTAGCCTTGCAAAAGGAATGGAGGACTGACAGTTACCCTCTATAATAAGATGAAAAGAGAGAAACCTCTTTTCAGACTTGCAAGATTCAGATAATGCAACCTTACAATAAAATAGAATTATTCATCTGTCCATGTTTCCTGTCTGATCTATCTTGCAAGGCTGATGACAATCTTTAACATTAACCAAACCGCCCCCCTCTCAAAATAATGAAATAGAAATTATTTTGTACTTCATAGAACCTGAAAACCAGAACTATGAGGACATGGGGTACGCTTTTTAATGACTGTGGCACATTGGCTGGGTTTTGCAACCAGAACATTCCAGTTATGGTTGTGGGATCAGCCTCTCTTAATCTGCTCCCTACTAGATTGGACTTCAGCAGCTGCTATAATTCTCAGGCAGTGTAGTCATTCAGAGTTCTTCTTCTGTCATTTTAGGAGGATACCATGCTATGGAAACCTTGCCATCACTAAGATGATTTTGAGTTCATAATATCTGATCCTGTGGGGGAAGGGTTGGGGGGGGGTTGCAGATCTTTTTCTTTGTTTTAATACAAGCACATTAATATTAAAATACATTGTATGGAAATATAGGAAAGTATCCCATGCAGCTGAAATATAAATAAATATAAATGTCCATGTAATCATTTACATTGTGTTTTTAAATTATTTTTGGAGCTATGCTTAGCTGAGATAGTGATAGGACCATAGGGTCAGTAGGCTGCCACATGTTTTGAACATGCACAGTCCCAGATTAAGTTCCTATTATCTCCAAATGAAAAGATCATATAGCAGATAGATCCTGCAATTTTGACTATAAATGTAAACCAACAGGCTAAATGAACAAAAACAACATGTAAAGGGACAGAGCAAACATGCCCAACTGAAGTGATCTGTGACATTTACCTACATTTACCCATATGATTTAGCAACAACAATGTTCAAACATCTTAGCAAGTGTTGTAGGGGCACTTGCTAATACGTGTAACATGAACATACCCAAATAATTGCCATAAGATATATATACTTTCTAGGAATGTGCCTTAAAAATGATCCTATCCTTTTAAAAATGGGACTTTTAAATTATATTTTCTATCTAAATTAAATCTATTCAATTGACATTTCTCCACCCACCCACCCCCTGTACTCTTCATAGCAAAAGTAAAATGCATTATGCGGATTTTGGGCCCTGATAAACTACTTAACAACTACTTGAGGGATGACCTGTGGAAAATGTGGTCAATGGCTCTTTCAAACAGATTTTCTTAGAAACCAAAATGCCTCTTATTCAAAATCTGCTTTAGTCAATGTCTGTCAAAAATATATATACTGTATATCTCCTGTTGCTTTCAATGATCTGGAAAATAAGCTTGCAAGCCAGCTATGTGGATTTTAGAATTTAAAACAGACACATATACCAAACATAGCTGACACATTCACTGAAGATTGGCAGAAAGATATTTGCATAAGAGAATATTTCGATATAGTTAATCAAGTAGACAGATATTGAAAACCACAGACATTTTAAAAATAAGTCAGACAACATAGTTGCAATAGAGAATATATCAAGGCTTTAATTGAACAAGGACAGGGAGGCAATCTACCGTACTTCTCTGGAAACGTCTCTCTAGCCCAGTCAATATAACCAATGGTAAGAAGCTTGACAACTTTAAGACTTAAAGAAATGGAGGCTAAAACATATAAAGAATGATTGCTGGAATTGGGTATGTCTAGTTTAATGAAAAGAAGGACTAGTGGATGACATGTTAGCAGTGTTCCAATATCTAAGGGTTTGCCATAAAGAAGAAGGAATCAACCTATTCTCCAAAACACATGAAGACAGGATAAGAAGCAATGGATGGAAACTAATGAAGGCGAGAAGCAACCTAGAGCTAAGGAGAAATTTTCTGACAGAACAATTAATTAGTGGAATGGTTTGTCTTCAAAAGTTGTGGGTGGTCCAACCCTTGACGTTTTTAAGAAAGATTGGACAACCATTTTTCTGAAATGATATAGGCTTTCCTTCCCAAGCAGGGGGTTGGATTAGAAGATCTCCTAGGTCTCTTCCGACTCTTAATTTTCTTATTTTTTTACCTGTAGAGTGCCATATTGTTACACTTTGGTAGAAGATCTTCTCAAAATTTAAGGGGGTTCAGAACAGAATTGGACATCTTTTGATTGCAGAGCACATTTGACCATAAAAACCATGGCTCTTTGTCACATAAATGAAAAGAGTCTTCCATGCCTATCTGGATGAAAATCAAAAGGACAACAGGTGGTTCTGTTTTGATCCCAAAAACATGAATGAGAATCACGCTCTCTATTTGATAGGTTGATAGATTTGGTCACCACAACATATTTCTTTCTTGAGAACAAATGCTGCTAGCTGTAATCATGGTTTAATGACCAGGAGAATGTATTTTTGACAAGTGTACATTTTCAGATTCCACCCCTTCCCCCTTTTTTCATTGGTTTTAACGTTGTGCCACCAACAGAAAATTCACTCAGCCTACAAATTCACATTTTTCAAAAGTTATTGTAAACTAAGAAACAAAATGATGTGTTTATTCCACATATAGGTTTTAACTACATAAGTTTCAGCTCAAGGAAACTTTAATGGAATGGAAATGGAAACTTCACTTTTTTCCTAAAATGCATTCTGAATGAAATATTGGCCTTGGCTGGAGAGGTAATCTAAGTAGCTAGAATTCTCCTACTTGGTCTGACAAAGGAAAGGATCAAAGCTGTCTCCCCAATTTGCTTCAAATGAAGGTATAAATACAGGCTTCATATTATACAAAAGCATATTATACAAAAGCAGAATAATTAAAATGTAAACATACATTTTAAAAATACATAGTTGCATGCTAGCCATCTAGCGTTATTCCTTAGTTTAAGCTATAGTTTTGAAAGATGATACTGCAATTAGCATTTTTACTGCTCTAATTTTCCTTTTGTTGTTATTTTTTTTAAAGTTAAAAAAATAAAGCAGGATAAAAGCGTGGTTTTCTTTTGTAGGTTACTTACATGCTATACAGGAAAAAAACCTAGGATATAGTAATTCCTATAAAATATCATAGGTATGATCTTCTCTTAGAAGAATCTGAAGGATTTTCTTGTTTGTGACTCTCCTCAGGCTGAATGTCTGTGTGTTGACTTTGCTCCAAGGAACAGTTTTAGCACCAAAAGTTTGCCTTTTATCTGAGCATATATTTATATTCTACAGGAGTGGAATATATATTTGAAAAGAATGATACTTTTATTTCAGTATTTCACCCCTTTTTTGTGGGGTGATCACAGCCCTCAGAGTTGTATACAATCTACAAAAGAAATTCTGTTGCATTAATTAAATTTATATTAACTTCTTGACTATCTGAACAGGATTTTATATCTACCACTGCAAGTAAATAATATTACGCTAAGTGTATGTAGAATGCAGTATAACACATGCACTATTTTGGATAAAAGATTTAATTAATGCCTATTCTTTGGAAATACTCTCTAGGTTTTATCCCCTAACATGCAACTTACCTTAGAACAGACGCAAATAATGATGAAATAACATTCAACATTATCTTCCATAATCACATTGAATTACTTGTAAAATGTGATGTTGATGTCCAAGGAGCATCCCAAGGTTTATAATGAAGAAGGGGGTAAGATTAGGAAATACCTCTGTATGATGTGATTTTCCTGCTAGAACTTATAGAATCTTAGAATGGGGAGTTTGGCAATTGTTATGCCAAAGTAATAGTAATTACATTGCAGTGCAAGGTATTGAATTGTTTCAACAATGGATGGATGATGCTAGGAAGATGGGAAAGTGACCACTGACTTGTGTCACTTTTCTTTTTTTCCCAGTGTTCCTTCTGTTTCTTTTTGCTCTTCCCTCGTCATTCATTTTTAGATTGGATGTAGGCAGTATTGCTTTACTCATGTAGGCTGGCCCTGTGCAGACGAAATGCTAGAGCAATCCCACATTCCATGTACAGAGATGGTTAAATCACACGAAAGGCATTGCAATTCCAACTTGCTGCCTACTTTCTCATTTTCAATATCCTAGCATGCATGTGAAGACAAGGCACCAAGGCAGAGGTAAGGAAATAAAGTTATTTAGATGACTTTCAGTAGGAAGACAAAATTTTGAAGGGAGCACAAGTGTAGGAAAGGATCAGTGCCTGCCTTCTTAACTAGCGAAGGGACCTCTGTGTTTCTGCATTTGTGTACAAATGTGTAACTCACGTTCAGGTCACTGGACTGAAATTTATAACTGAGGTACCTGATTAACTAATCCATGATCTACCTAATTCAATATCATCATCATAATATTGTTGGGTAGCAATTTGCTATGCTGTTAATTTTTGAATAAACTTTCCGGTCTCTATCTGGGCAGCCAGACGGAGATTCAAGGAATTCAACTTGGATTTATGCTTTAATTCAACCTTTCAGTCCTATGCTGAAGGGAGCTCTTTCAAAGATGACCTTAATTTAACTTCTAAAATAAATCCAGAGCTAACTCTAGTTCAAGATAGGGACAATATTGCTGTTTCAATTCACAGTGTTTGTGAACAAAATAAGCTGCTTTTCTGTAATATTTCTTTAAACAAGAAGGTTTATGATCAACTTGATGCCATTTGATATGTTGTTGATAATGTTGCTGAGAGGCACTCTGAAGAAGGAATGCCTAAATATGTGATTGTACTATATTTGTCCTGGGTAACATTGTATTAAGTCACAGGATCCAACAAAAGACTGTATGACCAACTGCTTAAAGTCACTATAGGGTGTGTTTTAAATCTGTGGTTTATTGAGCTGAGATTTCTATAAGTGAGCAGCTACAGATCTTGTAAACATGATCAGTAACAAAATCAAGCCCTGTACATTTAGAAAGTATCTTCCAATAGTTTATTTTAGTTCTATATCAGCCTTTTTGAATAACAATTCTTAAAATTGGCTATACTAGCTGGAAATCTTTTTTAAAACTTCTTTAAAAAGTTGAATGAATGCTCATTTACAATTTTAATGAAACCATTGCAATAAATATTAAACTTTATTTGCTGAACGTATATTTAAGGTGTTTCATAAACGATAGTTCATTTAAAACTTAGTAACGTTTTTTGAACAAGCAGCTTCTTCAACTATCCGTTAAGACAATGTTAGAAATTCTTAAGAAATTTTTTAAAATTTATTGTCAGCAGCACATTCAAATCATACCTAAAGCTGATTTCTGAAACTGAATTTCCACAGGCAAATTTAAATATGTTTCTGGAAATTTGTCATAAATCAGGACCATTCATTTGGCAATACTAAGCATGGGATGTGACAATAATGTTATAAGCTATTCATCTGTAATGTTTCTCATGAAAAGTGAGGTATTCCCTGGGTAGAAACATATATATTTGTAACATAAAACATATCACCAACACATATTGGTCGCACTGGTCAATGATCTCTGGCATGCCAGAGACAGGGGCTGCTCCTCTGTCCTGGTGCTTTTAGACCTCTCAGCGGCTTTCGATACCATCGACCATGGCATCATGTTGCGATGGCTGAGGGGGATTGGAGTGGGAAGCACTGTTTTACGGTGGTTCTCTTCCTTCCTCACTGGCCGGATGCAGTGGGTGTTGACGGAGGGACAGAGATCAACCCCATGGCCCCTCCTTTGTGGGGTGCCGCAGGGATCAGTGCTCTCACCCCTCTTGTTCAACATCTACGTGAAACCACTGGGTGAGATCATTCATGGCTTCGGGGTGGGGTATCATCAATATGCAGATGATACCCAACTTTTCATATCCACCCCAGGCCACCCCAGTGATGCTATCGAAGTGATGTCCCGGTGCCTGGAGGTGGTTGGGGCCTGGATGGGGAGGAACAGGCTTCGTCTGAACCCCACCAAGTCCAAATGGCTGTTCATATCGGCATCCCAGAGTCCACAGATTATTCCATCGCTGTCCATAGGGGGAAAGGTGTTGCCCCCTGTGGAGATGGCTTGCAATCTGGGGGTCCTTCTGGACATGGCCCTCATGTTAGACGATCATGTGGGGGCTGTCGCCAGAGGGGCCTTTGCACAGGTTCACCTGGTGCACCAGTTGCAGCCCTATCTGGACCGGGATGTCCTTAGGACAGTCACTCATGCGTTGGTGACCTCGCGTCTGGACTACTGTAACGCACTCATTACACTGCCCTTGGGGACCATCCGGAGGCTTCAACTGGTTCAGAATGCGGCCACGCGAGCAGTGATGGGTGTTTCCCGATACTCCCATGTAACACCTCTGCTCCGCGAGCTGCATTGGTTGCCAGTTGCCCTCCGGGTGAGATTCAAGGTG
>JANHFQ010001887.1:296496-306925 GCA_032468035.1 Aparallactus werneri
TAAATAAATAAATAAATAAATAAATAAATAAATAAATAAATAAATAAATAAATAAATAAATAAATAAATATCCAGGGTCAAACAATGCTGTGACAGGCCCCTCAAAGCAGCCAGAACTTCAGTCGCACAGTTGGGGTTGCCATCTTGACTTGATCATCCATGAGGAGACCTCTGATGCCAACTTACCTCAATGAGTTGAGTAGTGGGTGAATCCAGAAAAAGGGCTAATTCAAGAACCAATTAAGGTTATTGTGTGAAGGTCGTTGCTTTGCTGTGTTGCACTGATCTACAAAAAAATCTGTCAGATTATCTGGAAAGATGTTTGAGGTCTCCTGATTTCGATTTTTCACTGATCATTTGTGATTGCATGTAAAAAGAATGGAATTTAATCATTTGATCATCTGGATCTTTTTGGACCTTTTCTGTGGATACCCTTGGTGGTACTGTTATACCAATATTAGCTGCCTTATAGAAGATAATTTGAGACAGTTGGGAGGCTCCAACATCTAGGCTTCCCTGCCCGAGGGCTCCCCAAGGAGCCTAAGCTGTCCCACAAAATTTGAAACAAGGAAAAGGGATGGGGGAAGGCTAAGATATGATGAGAGCTTTGGGTGATATTTGAGCAGCACTGTGACTTCCAAAGAAACCAGGTTAATATTTTCACCATTAGTCTAGTAAGCTAAAGTCCATTAAAAGACTTTTAAAGGCTGCTACATCTCTAGATCTAACTTTATGTAATATAATCTCAATCTTTCGGATCAAAACCAGAGAGATTCCTTTGTCTTTTCTGTGGTGCATTTCACCTTAATCCAGACATTCTCCAGATGTCTCCACTTCAACCCTCCAAATCCTTTTTGGAACAATTATCCCGGCTGATGTAGACTGTTTCATATGTATAAAAACTAAAGGAAAGGAAAGGAAAGAAAGGAAAGAGGGATGTCCCATGTCTTCTGACATCGTATCTGCCCAGTGGTGGGATTCAAAAATTTCCCCTACTGGTTCTGTGGGCATGGCTTTGTGGGCGTGGCTATGTATTCGGCCAATCAGAGGTGGTATTTGCCAGGGTCAACCAATCAGAGGTGGTATTTTCCAATTCTCAAAATTATCGCTACCGGTTCTACGGAACCTGTCAGAATAGGCTGAATGGAATCACTGGTCAGGACTTAACCAAAACAAAAACACTGAATTCATAGCCTTTGGAGAATAAATATTCAATATTAGTTTCATTTATATTAGTAGAGCCTGACATTCTGTAATGTAATCTTGAGTCAATAATTAAATTTTAATTAATTTCAGTTGGAGCAAGATCGGACCCTTCAATTGGATATGTAACAAGATTGAAGGTGATGCCTTAAAGAGGCATCTTTCAAATCCACACTGAACTCATAAAAATGAAACTTGCCTTTAAAAAAAACTAGGGTTTTAAAATTGTTTTTTGCTCCACAGGCACAATTCAAAAGGGGCAAACATTGAATAAGTTATATGTATATGTGTAAATAATACAACCTCAGCTACAATATGGAATTTCAGACATGTACGTTAGATCCAATAGATTCATTTTCCTTTTCCCTACCAGAGAAAAGCCACTTTGGATGTTTATTAACCAAAAGTCTTATGAAACATACTCTGTCTTCTTCTTTTAGATATTTTTACATTGTGATGTCCATAATTTAATGTTACTATTTCCTATCCCCAATTGGTTTATAATATTTCTGATGACAACAGTACCATTTTTGTTTTCAAAAATGGCCCATGTATCATATTTTGTTGATGCTCGATTTTGACTATTTTATTCCTTTTCATAATGGATTGGGCTCCATTTATTTCAGTGTTCAAGAAAGGGACATGTATGTAAGCAACTCTGTTGCATGCTCCCAGAACACATATCCGTTATGGGCTCAACCCCCACAAAATCCTACTCTTTTTTTCATGTTTTTAGGGTTTAGGAAGAGTTTTCATAACAAAACCAATACCTTCAGCCTTTTAGAATCTTAAAAATGCATTTCAGATTTTAGAACTAGTGATCTCTCACCCAAAATACAACCCATAATCACTGAACTAAAGGGAGTTGCACATCACTGATCTATCGGATGCTTTGTTTTCTTTTATTTGTACTTTTTGACCAAAAGCTTATATGTATCAGGTATTTACTGTGAGGTTCTCAAAAGTTCAAAAAGCCTTTTTCTCTTCCAACTTAGCAACCAGCCAAGCTTTTACCTTTTGTGAGGATTTCCTAGTAAGTGCTTGAAAATGCATCTTCAGTCTAATGTGAAGCCTTTGAAATTTGCACAAAGAGCACATTATCATTATCCTATGAATGAAGCTTACAATTATTATCTTTCCTTAATCAGACAAACAACAGTGAATTGGAAGGAGAAAGAGGATGGGGGACAATGAAATGTATTTGAAACTACAGCAGACATAAAGCAGAGGCAGAAGCAGGAAAGCTTTATTGTATATGAAAATCCCAAGTTCTTACTAAAATCAAAACTATTATGTTTTTAAAATATGACAGAAACTCCTAGGTACCATACAAGGGTCATCTAGAATAAAGACTTTGATTTCCCCAATGCAAAATGAAATATTTCAGTAGAGTTTTATTTATTGTTACTTTAATACAGAATCCATGAAATTTCACACTTGCTAGACTATTGAATCTGCATATATCACATACAAGACAAGCAATGTCTTTCAACTATGATGCAATGAGTTCCTCAATTGTGTGTAAATCACAAGTGAAATATAAGTCTCAGTATTTCACATGTAGCTAATTGTCTAAAATATAGATTATACTGTTATTGATCTGAGGCTGATATAAAAGGTATTAGGACTTGCATAGTGTTTGATTTGAGATATATGAGTCAAAAAATGCACATTAGAATTCCTTCCAATGAAAGTGTTCAAGCAGAATCTAGATAAACATCCCAGAACTTCAATACTGATTTCTGTATTAAGCAAAAGGATTAGATGGATGGTCAATCTGACTCTTTCCAACTCTGTAATATTGAACGTCAGGTGGACTTTCTGTGGCCTTCCCTGATTTTCGATAGAATAAAAAAAATTCCCCAATATGAGAGTTTGAAATAAGGTTGAGGAAAACAACAATGAAGCAACTTATAGAATAACCTATTGAACAACCTGTAATCCTTCCAAACTTCCTAATTTTATCTACTATTTGCCCTATTCAGTGGTGTCAGCGATGGTAAGTACTGGAGTTTAATTTTTGAAGAGTCAACTCACTTGTGACTAAGGAAATCATATCTTTAATTAGGTCTCAAATTAAAATTCTTAGAAATCAAAAGGCAACATAATATGAGAATAAAAGTGTCTTGTGGATATTTAAAGAAACACCCTACAAATATAACTCATATTCAATACCTTGTTAATTAGTTAAAGAAAAAATCATTTGACATCATTTAAAGGAAGGTGGTAGCATTTTCTTGTGATACACCCACAATGTATCACAGAAGACAAAGAAGGGGGGAATTTGAAAATATTGCAATGTAACCTTCAACTTTAAAAATCTATCTAGAAAAATATCAAAAGCTGACATACCTTTGCTAATAATTATGGGTTGGCAAGTAGACTCGCCGGCTCCATTATATGAAATTGACATCTTTGCATCTTTGTTGAAGAACAGGGGTATTTTTTTTTCCTTATGCATATCAAGTCTCAGATTAAAAATTAAGCAGGAATTAAAATTTCACACAACCTGAATTTAAAAAAAAGAAAGTGTTCTTAAATATTTAATAGTTAAAATTGTAAGTAGTTCCTAATGAGCTCCAAGAAAATCTCAAAGTGAAACTTAAATTTGAATTTAAAGACATAACGGCTCAGATATAGCTTTTGTTTTTGGTGCAGTGATCTCAGAAAACTTTTTTCTACCTTAGATCTGATCTTTATACTAGGGGAAAAATCAAATAAAGGAATATTTTCTTTTAAGAATGGAGCCATATACCAATTTCAGCATGCAACTCGAAATGAAAATTGTGTCCATTACCCACTGCTGTTACTGACTGATTAAGCACATCTTATGAACCTTAGGGCATATCAATGCTACTATTAAAAATACTGATTAAGGGCAATAGACTTGCAACTGCTGAAGCTGTGATTATTCCGTTTTGAATCCTTATAAGTCAATGGGGTCAGTATGTGATTTATACACTGTCACTCAAATTGGACATAGTGGCACTGAAATGTGATTTATATCAGGCACTGACAAGAAAGTTAAGAATGGTGTAAAGAGGGAAGAGAAATTGACTGCTCCTAGTTGGCCATTGTGGGAAAAAGCAGGATACACTACTGACATCTTTGGACTCATCCAACAGTACTCTTATCTTTCTAAGGCTGGATAAAACTCAATACTCAATCTGTAGATCCCATGAAAATTTTATTTTGATTCTGGAGCTTTGTATTACTGGACATCTGTCTGGATTTATATATCTTCCAAAGTTTTCTAGTCATCTTAAATTATTACAACCCCCAAATTAGAATATATTACTGTACCTACCCTGTATCTGATTTGATGTACTGTATAATACAAGATGTTGATCCTGGAAGTGTTTTTTTGTCTGCTTTTAGGAAACATGCATCATTATTCTATCTTTAATTCTGATGAACACAAATATCCAAGGTAGGACCATACAGTTTCAACTCCAGATAATACGCACTGGGTTTTTTTTCTTTTTCCTCATCTGTATAATCCTTCGTGAAACATTTTTATGTACCTATGACAAAAAATACACAGTATATTAGGGAGGGAAACACTCATCAACCCACACTTAATAGTGCCATAAATTTCTCTCCTTCACAAAACTACATAGCATGAAAACTGTGCACTCTGTGAATGTCTATCATTTCTGAAATAATTAATGAGATGCACTATTGTTGCCTATTGAGAATCATGTGGCAGTACCTGAATACAGAATAATAAATTTGTATTCTTATTATCCCTGGACCAGTTCTATGTTGAGGACTCAGGAAAAGCAAAACAATAGCTTCTTTCATTGTTTCTTTCTATGAGTTCTTCTTTTTCTTGCCAGTAAATTTCTTCTTTAAAAGCCGCTGGTGGTTTCTGTGCACTACACTCAAATTCGAAGCAAAGCAGGACTAGCAGTAATGAAGCCAGAAACAGAAACATTTCTTGTCTTTTGTATGTAGTGATTTGTGGGGGTTAATATAATTTGACTGGCTTTGTTAATTTTCTGGAGAGGCTTTCAGAGCTCTAGCCAATGACATTCAAGAGAGTTAATAGAATTTACTGTCAGCACAAAATCATAGAGTGGCAAGAAGAATCAAGAGGCAGGGAAATGAGGTAAGATGGATTTGACTATGTTAAGCCATGCTCTGAGAAAGCTACAAAAACAGCATGGGGGGGGGGGGAATAAGTTTTATATTAGAATCAGGTTGGAGGCACACTGTATTCAAATATGTAAGTAAAACCTGAGAAGTGTTATCTAGAGAGCATCTTTCTACAGAAGCAAAACAAATTGATCTGCTAGGATCACTTACTTTCCTGCAAAGCTCAGTATGTTTTTTTGTTGCAGTATTTGACAAACGTGCATCAAGTTTTGGGCTGAAAATGAATCAGTTGCTGGCTTTCCTCCTCTCAACTTCTTTGTAATGAGATCCTTTGGCTTGCTTGAAAATTTGTTTCAGATTAGATACAACCCAGAGAATAGACACTGCATCGTACTTTTTCCTCTCTTTTGTTAATCTTGCAGTAGTGCACTTACCAAACCAGTTGTTAAACCGGTTGAATTACATCCCTGAGTATTTATTTATACATGCTTTGTGTTCTCCCACTGCTTTCTTACCCTTGTTATAGTATCATGAGATAACTCTCTTTAAACTGTTGCCATTCTTTTTAACCTATAAAATTTGCCTTATTTCTCAACAAAGTTTGCCAAGTTTTTAACTCTCTCAATTCAGTCTGCTAACTCAGAAAAACTATATCTGCTAACACTAATGATGGTTGCATTTTTAGACAGTTTACATTCAATATACTGTAAGCTTTTAAGGCACAGATTTTAAATTAATACATTTAGATAGTTATTGGGTAAATTAAATATATATTATTAAGGGTTTTTATTCGTATTTATATATTTTGTTTATGTTTTTATGTATGAGAGAGTGAAATAGAGAATGCAAAGAGAACCTATACCAGTTACTTAATATTTCATCAATTATTACTGTAGGTTTAAAAGCTTTTAAAATATCTTAGACTCCTTGTTTTTAATGTCTTCATTTAAGGTAAAATCTAACCGTTGTTAGGAAAACCTAACAATTATTGCATGACCATACCTGAAATAAACTATCATTGTTCTGCGTACATGGAGAAATGGAGTGATCTTATTCAGAAATTTCCAGAAGGGCAAACTTCAAAAGCTGTGTCAGTAAAGCATTTGTTGGCTGTAAAAAATGTATGTGGCTCAGATTTAATGTATCTGGCTGAGATTTAACAATTTTAGCAGTTTCATAAGATATTGAGCAAATTTAGCCAATTCCTAAAGTAGTTCTACACTCCCAAAGTTGCAGGATTTCCAGATTTTGCAAATTGAAAATCTTACCTGGAACTTTTATTTCCTAAGCAGATTTACTCTGGTTCTTTGAACCTTTCTTTCCTACTGAAATCAACAATGGTTTCTATTAAAATGCTTTGGTATTCGTATAAGAGAAGCTATATATTTATTCTGGTTTTTAATGAGCATCATTGAGAAATGTTAATGGAAATTTAGCACTAAGACTTCTTAACTGTATCGACTCTATGAATCTATTCAATGGAAGCAGTTGCTTCAGCCAGAATGGATTAATGAACTGCCTATAGGATAAAGTGCTGAGGCATAATCTGCTGGATAAAATTCACCACATTTATTTTTTGCTTGATTTTATTGCTGTCTAAGGTGAAAGAGCTGTATGAGTGGTTAAGAGTGGCTTTTTAATGTTTTGTTACACTAACCATGTTAAATGCATTGAATAAAATACATTTAGTGGTTTTTTTATTGAATTAAAGTTAATAAATGTATCCACTGGTATGATTAATTATATCAAACAGGAATGGTGGTATATAAATTCATTTTTGCTTCCCATAGGATTCCATTAGTGGAACCACAGGGGGAAAAAAAGTGCTGCTGTTTCTTTCATTAGAATCAGAGTAATTCTGTTTCTCTCCATTCACTTTGTTTCAGGCTCTGCATTGTGTATGAATAATAACTTAATGCTTTACCTGAAATGCAATAATAGGAGCTTCTGATGAATTAAACCAATAGTCATTCAAATTGGAGTGTAAGAAAAATGCTCCCTTGCGATAATTACAAGGCAGGCCACTCTATACTTGTAAAAATCCACTATTAGTTTGAGCTCATGCAACTGATGGGACTATTGAAATAAATTTAGATCCATAAAATTTAATTGTATTTCATTATATAGCATGATCTTGTGCATTATTTTCAGTGAACAATAAAAAGAAAAACTGGCTTTGAAAGGGGGGGCATGTATTACAATGATGCAGTTGTATTTTTGAGTCCAGTTCTGGGAATATACCGTACATTTAACAGCAGTTTTACCAATAATTTGTTTTTGTCATCTTCTTTCCTTGATCTTATCCCTTCCTATAGCTCAGCAATGGGCTTCTTCCTTTTGGACTATAGATTCTATGAATAAATAAATCCAAGGCTGCACTCCTTTCCTGTAGCTTCACAATTGCCCATAAATTGCATTTGGCTCAAAAGGCAGAAATTCCACAGTAGGCCTTATGCTGAAACAGCTTGACTGGTTACTATCCCCAATGCAAGGTATTCACAAATGGTGTATAAAACTTTATATAGCCTAGATCAGTGTTTCTTATCCTTGAGAACTTGAAGATGGGTTGACTTTGATCCCTGTAATTCCCTAGCCAGCATCCTGGCTGGGGAATTCTGGAAGTTGAAGTCCACACATCTTCAAATTCCCAAGTTTGTAAAACCTTGGCTTAGAACAAGCTACTTACACAACTGCCTACTCCCATAGTGTCTGTTTTGCATTCTTAGACTATCAAATGGCTCTACCAGAATGAGGTTTGAAAACCAGGGCCAATTTTGCTTTCACTATGGTGGGTGCCATCTTATGAAACAAACTACAACTCAAATCAAAAGAATCTCTTCCCTTAATTACAATTCAGAAGACGGTTCAAATGTTTAACCAGGTTTCTTAATGTTATTTACTTTTGATAGTAAATGTGAGTTATTTTATGGATATATTTATTTTTCCTTCATAAGCTCATCAGAGCCATTAGAGAAAGGGCAAAGAATGAATGAATGAATCAATGATAAGCACTGATAAATAGATCCCATTATTTGGAGATGTGAAATGTGCCAACATTTTAACAGACATCGTATCTGCCCCCTCCAATCCTATCTGCCCCTCTAAAGGCCCTTGTGGCCTTTATTGTTCTCCTAAAAGCTAAATAGCCCCAAGACACCAAAAGATGGAGATGGGGAAGGAAATAGAACAGTAGTAGTTGTAGCAGGCTATTTTTCATCTATTTCTGTTTTTGAAGTTTCATTACCTTGGAATCTTAAACTTGGTTAAATCTTTTCTTCTTTTATATGCAACATTGGAGTGAGCCCTCTTGTATTAGAAATCATGACAAAGAGTGTGATTGTCTTTTCCTACAAATATTTCCCAATCAAAAGGCACTTGAAAACTGTTCTAACACTTTCCCCCTCCCTGGTTAGTTTTGGACAGGGGGGAAAAAAGTTGGGAAAACATATACAGTGGAACCTTGGTTCACGAACACCTTGGTTTGCCACTGCTTTGGTTCATAACCAAAAATTTGAGCCGAGGCTTGAATTGGTTCACGATTCAAGTCTTGGTTCATGATCAAAAATCACGCCGGTTTTGCCTTCTGCGCATGCACAAAAAGTGTTGCAGCGTGTGTGAGCGCACCCATGCACATGTGTGCATGCGCAGAACGGTCGCTTTGGAATGTGACCACTTCGGAATGCAACCACAATCCAGGAACAGATTGTGGTTGTGTTCCAAGATTCTATTGTGTTACAAATGGAAAAGAAAGCATTTGAATCTCCATGTGAAATTTCTGAGGATGAGACAGAACATAATAAAAACCTTCATAAGATCGTCAGGTTTCTTTGCATACAAGACCAGTTAAACTAGATTATATCAACTACTAACTGCTACTATAATTCACTGAAGAAACAGGCTTTATTTTAGGCTGGTGCATTAAGAATGATGTGTTCAACTGAGGAAATACCACAATTGCAAATCCCCAGGCAGATAGCCTCTGTCGGCTACAGTGGAATGTTCTTCTGTGAAATCTCCAGATTTCTAACTGCCAATATCTAGTGATTCAGTTGCCAAGCAAATGTATTTTTTGATACTAATTGAGGCTAATTCTTCCTGCATGCTCAGAGTTTGCTCAGCATAGGTAGAAATCCAGTCCACTGCAGAAAGCATTCAGAATATGACTGCTTTTGTATATGAAAGCATAAACTTCATCTCACTTGCATAGAATTCTTTGAGCCAAGACTAAGTCATGATTCTCATTTATTGTAGCAATATAAATGTCTCCAGGGTTGCTGCTTCTAAGGTGTGTTTGTTCGTTTTTGTTCTGTATTTAATTATTTATTTATTCCAATAGATTATGGAGGAATAAATAATAGCAGGAATTAAATCCAGCTACCATTTATTTTCCCCATTAAAAAAAAAATCAGAGTCACTTTTTATGTAGAGAAGATTCTTTCCTTTTTTTAAGATGTGGAGCAAAAATTAAACTTGCACTCACAGCAATGTGGCACTGTCCACTAAGGCTACTTTTTCCTTTGCAATATACTATTTGGAATGACTGCTTGTCTTTCACAATGACACAAATTCCAAGAAGTATTGCAGAGAAGAGGCAGTTTCTGCAGAGATCCTCAGACTCCTGTGATCCTGTAGGGAATGTTTATTTGCTATGTTGAGCAATATAGAATGAGGATCTTGTTGTCTTTAAAATTGTGTTCAGTTTGCTGTAGTAGCTCATGTTACGGAATTCCCTACAGTCTTGGAAAAGACTAATACATTTCTTGCCATTTCAAAAATTCACTCCTTGGTTAAAACCAACACTTTTGTCTCAGAGATTCTATCTGGATGTTAGAATGATATCTTCCAAGAAAGACTGAGCATTCATGGTAAATTCATATTTGGCTGAATTCTTATGCTTCCCCTTCTATAGATAAAATTATACCAAAAGGAGACCTCTATGGACTTCCAGTAATACCAGGGAGAAACACAGTGAATAATGGACATTTCTCTCCATTTCACATTGAGCCTTACAGTTCAAACATTAGTGCCCAATATGTTTAGGAGCCGTGGTGGTTCAGTCTATAGGGTGCTATGCTTAGAGTGCAGCTGCCTGCAATTAACTGTAGTTCGAATCTCACCAGGCTCAAGG
>JANHFQ010001889.1:69912-80340 GCA_032468035.1 Aparallactus werneri
CATTGTGAAGGAGAGTGCCTCATTCTACCCCGTGGAACTTGGAGATAGCTGAAGGGAGATTCAGAAATATTTGCTGTACTTCTAACATTTGTAAGGCAAGGTGTTACAGTTGACTGATGGTCCTTGTGATGCAATCCTACCCAGGCTTATTCAAAAAGGAATGCAGCTGTGTTTCATGGGGTTTACTGTTCGATCAGGACAGCCTAAGGAGAGTCCAAAGTTGGACAAATAATTGCAGTGTGCAGCCAGGGAAAAGATCTGAAAATTCTCTAGAGACCAGATTTATATGGAAAGGGGCTGGGCATAGCAAACAGGAAGGGAAGAAGAATCTCTGCTTACAAAATGCAGCTTTCCTGTAATAAACATGGCATCAGAGAGATCACTTAATATATATGTATATATATAGCTGTGGCTTTATATTGACTTGTTTGCTTTTCTCCCTGTTTGTCTGCCCAGGTCTGGTTTCAGAACAGAAGAGCTAAATGCAGAAAGCAAGAAAACCAGCTCCATAAAGGTACATATGTGAAATGGAGCCAAAGGGGCTTTTGCCACAGTCATGTCTTCTTTAATTACTGAGCTCTTGAGTGTCTTGCTTGGTTTGGGGGCTATAATCTCTATTGAACTATTCTAACATTGCAGCTTTCTGCACACTTATCAGCCTGATTTCATGGGATACAAGGGAGACTTCCTTCAGTGCAAAAGTACATAGGATGGTGCCGCTTGGGATAGCATTAAGAGGAGCAGGGGATGGAGGCAATAAGAAAAAGTCCTTTTTGCCTTGCACCTGAACCCAAATGGCTTATATGCAGGCACTAATCATTTTAGCTTAATATCATCAAGTTCTCCCTATTATGGTCAGGAGACTCTGACGATAAAAGTGGACCTTGATTCAATTCTTGTTTGTTTCAGGGGTCCTCATTGGAGCAGCAAGTCAGTTTGAAGCATGCCGAGTTGCTCCCTACGTGAATGTTGGTGCTTTGCGGATGCCTTTCCAGCAGGCAAGTAGAAGGGCCAGCCATGGGCATCTTTTGAGACCTAGGGGCCACCAGTAGCTCCCGTTCCTTTCCTGTAGTTCTCTCCATCCTGCTGTTTAGAGACAGAAGCCCTGGACACTTATTTTTTTCCTGCTGAAAGAAAATGCCAGCACTTTCCTTCTGCAGGGGGAAGGGAGAGGTGTAGTCTTCCTTGCATTCATGGAAGATTTACAAACCATTTCAACCTTCTACATGACTGTATTGAGACAATGATCATTTAATTGCCCTGCCAGGGTACTCAGGTTTGCTGTGGAAAGCTCTTGTGAAATGAAAAAGCTTTTTTTCCTCCCTGCTTTGATTTTGCTAGGATCCAGTTCTAATGGTTGTAATCTCAAGCAACCAGGGTCCTAGATTGGAATCAGGGATCTGGAAAGATGCCAAAATTGTGAGGCCAAATTTGGCAAGTTCATTCAGGACATAAGCCTGAGATCCAAGACCATTTTTATCCATACTACCTGGAGAAGATTGCATTATGTGTTCAGTGAAGTTGTACTTGCAGATAACTATTGAAAGGACAATCTCTGTGTGAACCAGGCATGTTTAATGACATAAAGTCCCATGGATTTAATGCAGTGAAGCTAGTAAGGCCTATTAGAAAGGCAAATCTTGATGCAGCCACAGAGTGTTCACTCCAAAGAATTGAGTTTTGCTATTCCCATTGGATATACAAGGATAGGTATCAAGATTGAACATGTATATCCTAATTTGGTAGAATGATCTTTGCAAGATTAAACCAAAAAAATTATCACAACTGACATAGCTCTACAAATGGAATTCTATTTTAAATAGTTTAATTTATATTCTTGCTGTCTACTGAAAATAGTGTTTGGTGTGCTTTTTAAAAGCCCACATACTGTCTTTTTTTCCCTTGGTAATTCCTTTTTAAACAATCTATGATTGGTGAATGAAGGCAAGCCTGACAACCCTGTTTCTAAACATGTTGGGCTCTTGCCCAGCCTAGTTGATCATCTTAAGACATTGATTTCTGGGGCTTCTGTCTCTAAATCATGGCCATTACTTGGAAATAACTCTAGTTGATTTCAAGGGGATTTATAATGGATGTATTAAAAATAGCATCTTGGAGCCATAAAGCCAGGTTTTTAATGACTTGTGCTCAGTCCAAATAAAAGTTGTCCGCCTCAGGTTTCTTGATTGTAATGGTATACTCTAGTCTAGATGGTGCCCACCCATTAAATAATTGTGGACAGATCATTCTGTTCAAACGTTTGTTCAGCCTTTCCTAACCTGGCACCCTCTAAACGTGTGATTGGACTACATTTCCCAGAATTCCCAATCAGCACAGGCAGCCCAATCCTGGTGGGAATTCTGCTAGTTATAGATTGAACAGACGAGTCAGTACAAAGTTTGAAAAAAACAGCCTTATCTCAATATACATGAAATTCAATATTTTTAATTTTTTTATTGAATATACAAATATTTTGACTTTCAGGCCTTTTGTATAGGATTAAATGTTCCTAGATGCATCAGAAAGAAAAAAACCTATGTTTTAAAAAGGTGGCTGGTATCCATATTAATTACAACACAGCAAAACTCTTTAAAGCTCCATACAGTTACAGTTACAATCTGCGTAAATCATACTTTTACAAAATTCAGGCAAAAAGATGACTGAGAACCATATATATCTACAACCTTTAGAGAACTCAGAGAAAAGGCAAGAGATAAAAATATAGTGTTGGGACTTGTACCTACCTGCCTGATGCTCTTTAGAGTTGCAGAACTCAATGTTGCCCAAATATTTCAATATGTCTGAATTAAGAATTAGCAGGACTCATAATTTTCCCATATTAAACAAAAGTACTTTGAAAAAACAAATTCAGAATGTATAGTCATAATACCAATCAAGCACATTTATTAGAACCAGAAGCCTACGGTTTAATAGCTAGGAAGACAATTAACTACATTTTAGCCAATTTGTCATCACTCCTTAGCTTAACTCCTTAAGCTAAGTAGCACATATACTATTTGGCAGCTGCCATAGGAATAAAACAGTAACAGTACCGAAGTTCTAAACCAACATTTTTGTGCTTAATATGTGTAATGAACATATGTAAGCAGACAGACCAGTCAATCAATGCAAGATGCAGCAAACCCATCAGCAGAAGAAACCAATCAATGAAGCAATGCATTTCTGAGTTCAGGCAGTCAGTGTTCCTGGGTCCATCCTGCATCTTCTTGGATAATAAGAAAGGATGACACCCCCCAGAAAAAAAACACCATTTAAAGCTTTCTTAACATCTCCCCAAAAACCCCACCCACCACTAAACATAATATTAAACAAGGCTCAGGTATGGCTCTGTACCGCTCAGCTTTGAAACAAAAGAGCTGGTTCACCCATACTAGACTAGGATAAAATGAAATTTGTGGTCAATATGTTTGGAGCATGTGACATTAACCAGACTTCCACATAAAGCTGCCACAAAATTCATTTGATTTGATGCTACATGGGCCAGTAGTTGTGTTTTTGCTAATGAGGATTTAGGTTTAGCATGATGCATGATCCTAGGCAAGGAGAAATTAATAGATTATTTCCTGGCATTAGATCTGTTTTAACTCCCCAACCATTTTTACTCTGAAAGCTGAGCTTTTTTCCCCTTCTCTTCTTGGCTTATCCTTGACTAGATAATAGTCATTCTGGTCTACAGACTATATACTAGCTATTTATGTCATTTACTCCAGCTAGACATAAAGCTGTTTTTTGTGGGGCCTGTCTTCGAATATTTACAGCCTGCTCTGCAAAAGCTCAAAACAGTCTTGACCTGTTGTTATGGATGTTGTGTACCTGTTTTGAGACTCAGCCAAGTACTATGAGAGCACTTCTGCAACCTTGCCATTTACTTCAGGTGCTCTTATTGTGCTTTTCCCAATGTGATGACTTGGAGGTTTCATGTTGTGAGTAGCTTGAAGAGTTTGCTAAAACAGATAGATGCAAAACTGTAAAAGCTTCTGCTAAGAGCAAGCCCCATTAAATGCTGCCTCTTCCAGCTTTGAGGATGTACCAATGCAACCTATAAATGTTATGCATGCATTACGCATAAGCTAGGCTTGTATTCAATGGGGCTTATTCCCAATATTATGCCACCTGATAGCTAATCCCAGGCAAGCTTCTGAACTTCAACTCCCCTAACCCACGACCACAACACAATTTTTAGAATTAACCCTTTGCCAGAAAATGTAAACTTGGCACTCTGCACAACTTGTTCAGTGCTTCAGTTAAAGATAAAAAGGTGGAATTTAGGAAAGGGATTGATTTTTCTTATTTTAATTTGTCCTGTTGCCTTGTTCTTTCCAAAAAACTGGGAGAGGGGGGAGACGGAGACAAACCCTCTCTGCCTTTTCTATATATGAAGTCCCAGGTCACCTAGTGGCACAATATAATTTGCTTGGCCTTGGCTCTCCCTGTCGTGTGAACTTTGGCGCTGTAAATTTGTAAACTGTGCTTAATGAGGCGGAAACCTGGTTTTGTACATCACCCTGACCCAAGGTTTAATAAACAAACAAAAACACCTGGCTGAGTTCACCCAAGTTAAGACAGAGTCTAGTTCTTTTGATAGGGCTGAAGGTCACAGTTTACCCAGGGCAAGCCCCAACCAAGTCGGCCAACTTCTCCCTGTCTCCCCCTTCCCAGGACAACCCCCCCCCCAAGAGAAGTGGGTGCACGCGCTGAAGGGCGGGGAGGGGAGGGGGGCCAATGGCTGGGCGGTCCGTTAACGCTCTTGTCTCTCTCCATTCTCGTTACACCTTCTAGGATAGTCATTGCAACGTGACGCCCTTGTCCTTTCAGGTGCAGGCACAGCTGCAGCTGGACAGCGCCGTGGCGCACGCGCACCATCACCTCCACCCGCACCTGGCGGCGCACGCGCCCTACATGATGTTCCCGGCCCCGCCCTTCGGCCTGCCCTTGGCCACCCTGGCGGCGGAGTCCGCCTCGGCCGCTTCGGTGGTGGCCGCGGCGGCGGCGGCCAAGACCACCAGCAAGAACTCGAGCATCGCGGACCTCAGACTCAAAGCCAAAAAGCACGCGGCCGCGCTGGGCCTGTGACTCTTGGGGCCCCCAGGGGCGTGTGGCCATCCCACCACAGGCAGCGCGGGGCCCCGGGGGGCAGGCTCTCCGGACGGACGCCCCCGCCACCCTCCCGCGCCCCGCCCTCCGGCAGAGACCGACCTCGGCGCCTCAGGAGCGAGGCCGAGCCCGAGAGCGCCTGCGCGCCTTCCAAACTGAGGGCAGCCTCCAGCCGTCGAGACCCGGTCCTGGGCCCGTCGCAGCGGCGGGTGGGTGGGGGGAGCCCTCCGAGGACACCGCTTGCTTCTTTGACCGAGGGAGCTGGGGCAAATGTTTGCCTTCTGCTGCCGCTGATACAGCGAGAAAAGGAGGACGGCGGCGGCGGCGGCAGGCGTTTCCCTCATAAAACGGAGAGGGAAGCGCGAGGCTTACTGGGAAAGAGTTCGAAGAACTGTAGACGCGCAGCTGGGAAGTTCACAGGTTTTGAAACGGACCCTTTTTTTCCTGCGAAGATCACTTTAATGCGAGGAAAGTCGATAAAGAGAGGCGGGCCTCCTTTCACGTTGCATCTGATAAAGCTTGAGCTCGAGCAGCTACAAACTTGGAAGTGGAGACGGGGAGGAAAGGTTACAAATGGCGGGAGGGGGAGGGGGGGAGAGGATGAGAAAGGGAGGAAAGAAAGACGCGCGGTTCTTTCTCTCCTCCCTCCCTTTTTTTAGCATCTTCTTCCAACGCTAAACTTAATAAGCCGGAATGTTTTGTTAGGACTGTTCCGGGTCTGCATGGGGTTCGGTTAATTATTATTATTATTTACTTCTTGGCGTCCCTTGTTTGCATCGCATCCGAAATCTTGGAGGAGAACGAAATCCGTCAGGGAAAGAAGCACGCCGAGTTACGAGAGGTCGGGAAGGAGACCTCGCAATGCAATGCAGAGAAGGGGGCGCTCCTGGTCGTCCCCCCCCCCATGCCATCGAAAGCAATGGGCCATGGGTGAGACATCCCGGCCCCCCAATTAGTACTCTAGTCCTGGTCACTTAAGACTCCTCTGATCTTTGGATTGGGTGTCTGCAGAATAGGTCAAAAAAGTCAAGATGGTGGCCGCGACGGTGCCATCGAAGCCCCAACTGCCTTCTACAAGTCGCCATTTTGACTTTTTTGACCTATCCTGCAGACAACCCCGCGATAGGTTTTATTGATGACACTTATTTTCCAAAAGACAGGGCAATAATCATGATTCCTTGGAGCCTGTTTGCCCCATTCCTGTTTTTGGTTCAAACATCCAGCCTCCTATAAGAGTTCTAGAAAAGATAAATTCTAATAAAGGCACGATTACGTTATACATTTCGGACCCCCAGCCCCATGCCAAGGCTGCCTACATTTTTACAACCTCTCATTGAGATCAATAGGATCCGTGGCCAACTGCTCTCATCCCATTGGTTTCAATGGGAATTCTATGTAGCTTATTTCTCTGGTGAAGCTTGTATTTGGATGTCGGATTTCTAGTAACCTTGGGTGTCTTCCTCCTCTCTTCGCTGTACGGAAGGAAGGGTATCCACGGCCATCCGTAAGGCCGCATCTCATAATGGCAGGGGGTACGAAGTATATTTTTTAAAAGAAAGATATTGGTGCACAAAAGCATTTATTTCGGCGATGGTAAATAATTGGTGAGTTGAGTGTTCCGTCAAACCTTTCGACCCGATCACATAAAGGTGCATCCATTCCCGTAACCTTGTGATGTTACATAATCTATATCAATGTATTTTTTTTCTTTTCTGAAGAAATATAAATATAAATATAAATATATATATATAGCGGTAATCTGAGCGGCCGCGAAGTAGCCGTCCGTTCGCTCCAAGCCAGAGCTGCGCGCTCCCTTTTGCCAAGAAAATGAAACCGAGAGGGGAGAGAAATCTCTTTGCCAGTTGAACTCTGCTAGGAACAGAGCTTTATAATTATTTGTTCTCCATGAAAACAAAACAAAAATTATTTATAATGACCGTATTTTTTCTAGTGTATTTTAAGTTATTGAGGAGGGGGAAAGAAAAAAGTGGCCAAGAAGAAACGCTGATATTTTATTTCCGTGTTGTCGGCACGAGAGTTTGTTCCACTCAGGTTTGCTTCGCTTTTATTTGTTCATTGTCGACGTCACAGTTTTCAATAAGTGCCAAGTTATGAATTAAGACACTTTGCAATCTATTGAATGGAAAAAATGAGAAAGTAAAATTTTAATTGATGGTTTCGCACAACTTTTGTTCCTGATCCTATTAAATCAATAGTGCCATTCTACCTTTTCAAATTCATTTTCCCCTTTTATCTTCTTGGGATTCCTGCTTTCTGTGTGTTTAAGTGTGTGTTACTTACGTACTGGTGTTACTTTCTGCAAACTTCAGAGAGCAACCAAATCTGTCAAAGGGACAGATCCCTTCATCCCTACATATCTTTATATTCCTGATTTTCAAAACGTGGCTTTCTTCCCGATCTCTTTGCTTGGTGCTTTTCCTCCACAGAAAAAAATATCTATGCTATTGTACAGCAGCGTTCTAAAATTCCTCACGCATTTTAAAAAAAGAACATTTTTTTAAATGCAATGCAATCCTATAAGTCTCAATTTCAGAAAATAAATCCATGGGTTCCCTTGATAATTACTTCCTGATACTTAGGATCGTAAACTTAGGGCTGAATCTAATTATACTGTAGGGTTTGCTTGTGTGCCTTTTCCTTCTGGTTGGAGATGTTGGAAAGTTAGAAAATCCAAGAGGTTCTTTCCGTTAAAAGAATCTTTCCTGGGGGAGGATTGTGTGTTAAATAGTTTATTTTACTTCCACATTCAGCTAATTACACTGAATGAAGCAATCGGGCTCTTGATTCTGCAGAAAGATGCCTCACAAAACCGTTATAAATGCGATCCCTAGGGATCTTCCTCATCACTAAATCACACTGCCTCGATACCATCCCCAATAGAAGTGGATCGGGTCATCTCCCACAGGAACAAAAATATGACTGAAAGCCGAATTCCTGGAAAAGGGCTTTCCCAACATTTGATGGGACGTATTTTGCCTGGCAGTTTAGGGTTAGGGCAGCGCTGCAGCGCTCAGTCAGATCCAGGGCATAAGATCGGGCTGCAATTCAGTTTACAGTAACCAGTTTTCGTTGAAGGGACCCCGGGGGAATCAACAGCGATCGCGTGGCGATCGGGATAAAGGGCGATATCTAGCAAATCCCTGCGCGCTTCGACAATAGGCAGGCAAAGCCAAAATCCAATAACTGCACCCACGATTCAGCGTATCGTGTAGATTCAAACCTCGTGGTTATTTCAATATAAACCACGGAGAAACAATGCTGGTTCGGGGACAACTAAGTCGGGCGCTATCGAAATCTCTGCTCTTGAGTAACCCGCGTAGAACCCAGGGTTCCCCCTTTCACTTCCACGGGGACTTGTAAAGGTTAGCCACTTTGATCGTTCACACTTAGGGGAAGGTGTGGTCGGCATTTCTGAGCAACGGGCCGTGTTATATTATTTACCAAATAAGTCTGCTTTCTCGTGGTTGTGAGATACTTTCCTCCACATTTTCTCCGGGGTCAAAGCTCTTCAGGCCTGCCGCGAGAGGAAACGTACCAAAACACCCAACTAGCATCTTCTGCCGCCGTCCACACGTAGAGAAAAGGAAGGATTAATGGGCCCGGTCACTCGAAGCACCTTGGGCCCCAGTTTAGCCAGCAATCCTAGCCACGCTTCCTTTGGACACGCTTCCCTTCGGACCCCATGGTCATGTTCATTATAACCCAACATGACTCCCAAGTTGACTATGACTGTCGATCTTGGGTTGTAGTGGCCATTGACTTAAATCAGCCTGATTTTTCAATGTATCCTGTAGCAAAGACACGCGTGTATACACCAGTATACTTCAAACTTCTGGCACAATCCCCATAATTTCTTGACAACTTGGCCGAAGGAATCGTAGCTGGTTATCATGACAGCTGAAGTCCAAAATAGCCTCGATGCTTGGGAGGTTGAGAAAAATTGGGGGACTTATAAGACTTATAATATAGTAGTGGTCTGGGACACGAGTTATAAAGGTAGACAGATTCACGATTTCATAGGGAGAGGGAAAGATGGAATCTAGAACGACCTGGAAAATGATGGATTCATGGACAAATTCCAGAAATCGAGCAGGACCCGATTCTGGTGGCTTCTGAACCCCTTCCCCCTCCTCCGAAAACACGATGCAGCCTTTGATTCGCAGGATTTGTTCTTCCTTCTCTGTCTGACTTCTCAAGAGGGAAAAAATAAATCCAGGGGAGAAGTAGTCCCATTCATTCTTGTGTTCTGCCCTGCCCTGCTCTGCCCCGCCCTACAACTCCTTTGCATTTTTTCAATAACCTGTTTCTCATTATCCACCATTTCATTTGGCCCCTCAAGCCCCCCTTTCGCAGTCTTTCCCCTACCTGATACTTCTCAAACCCATTGGAAGAGCAACGCCGTTGTTCCTACCCCTGTTAGTCTATTGGGAGGGGGGGCTCCACCCAAGAAGAGTGACTTAGTGGCGAGGGAAACCTCCGACTGAGAACCTTGCAGTCTTTCTTCACGTCCAAGTCCGTCTAAATTCACGTCCAAGTCCGTCTAAGTTGGCCTGTCTCCATGAACCGCAAACAGCAAGTGATTTAAGTCAGTGTTTCTCAACCTTAGCAAATTTAAGATATCTGGACTTCAACTCCCAGAATTCCCCAGCAAGCATGGCAAGTTCAGAAATCTTAAATTTGCTAAGGTTGAGAAACACTGATTTAAGTAACGAGTGGAGAAGACGCCGGGCGAACTCAACCTTCGAAGAAGGGAACATTATTGATATGGCAGTCGGCTCAGAATCAAGCAACCCAAGATTTGTGGGACGATTATAAAGTGTTGAAGAAAGAAAACCTACAGCATAAAATGTCTAATAATTAGCAACTGAAACAGCAAAACACCCACGCGTGAATATAACACACACCTGTATGTATGTGCACGCCACCACTCTGTGTTGATGTAACACTGACTTTCAGACGCTGGGCAGTCAGCAGTGCTTTGTTTTAGTTCAGTATGTTTACGACGCGAAAGCCAAGGTCACATCCCACGTCCAGTCATCCAAGAGTAACTCACCTGACCTAGCGGACTTTATTCCCCGTCGGGAATAAGGCGTTAGGCTGATGTCGCTGATACATCAAGTGTTGCTTTGATTTGAGCGAATCCTATTATCGGAGTAACAAACCTAGGCTCCGTAGATATATGAAATCCCGAAATATTGTTGGCATATGAGCTGAAGTGGCTCAGTGGGTAAATGCAGTACTGCAGACTACCTCTGCTGACTTGTTCAGCAGTTTGAGAGATCAAATCCCACC
>JANHFQ010001892.1:35559-46875 GCA_032468035.1 Aparallactus werneri
TCCAAGGCCGTCGGCACCCTGAGGAGGCCCTCCCTGTGGGAGCGCACCGGGCAATGAGAAGCCGGAGAGTAGTATTGAAGCTTCTGAATTATCACTACAATCTTCCCTCGATGTAGCAATCTAACTACCGCAATCTACAGAGGGATAGACATTTTTTATAATAAAATAAAAATTGATTTGTTAATCAATTAAGTATTTTGATTCAAAGTTACCAAGCTGCTGCAACTAAGATTAAAAAAAAATAATGTTGTCCTTCAAGTTTTTCACTATATAAGTTGATGGAAAGAAAGAGAACAACTGAGAAAAAACTTATTTATGAAATTGATAAGAAATGGAAAGTCAGCTTGAATGAATTGACTAACATTTCAATATGTTTTAAAAATAAATCTTCAAAAGATTCTGTAAAAGGGAGGTAGATAGCAGCAAGCGATTAAGATCACAACCAGTAATTGGAATTATACTCTCAAATCAAATGGAACAGCATAAGAATCAAATAAGTAATTCATGTTGACAAAATTCCAAAGGATGAATTATTTTTTATTGTATAATCAACTAGCTGAATAACCCGGCTTTGCCCGGGTACAGTGGAACCTCGATTCACGAACGCTTCCGTTCGCGACCACTTCAGTTCCTGACCAAAAATTTCAGCCGAGTTTTGAATCAGTTCATGATAAAACTGAACAAAAGAACATAAGAACAAAAACTGCGCCGGTTTTGCCTTCTGCAGATGTGCAGAAAGTGTTGCAGTGCAAGTGTGCCCATGCTCACATGCATGTGCAGAAGTGTCGCTTTGGAATGTGACCACTTCAGAATGCAACCACAGTCTCGGAACGGATTGTGGCCATGTTCCAAGGTTCCACTGTATTTATTTATCGAAATGCTGTGTTAGACAGGAAAATCCTGTAGACGGGCCTAGCTATAGATGTAGTAGTTCTATGGGCCTCACGCTGCTCTCTGACGCAGCATCACAAGTCAGAGGGAGCCCCCTTATGGAGTATTGTGAAGCCGTCACCACTATTTTTAAGGCGCAGAGACCCCCCGACACATGTTAGGGGTGTCTTACTCTCACAGTGTTTGTTCCCAGAGGGTAAGTCATCTGTGTACCAAGTTTGGTTGAAATTGGTCAATCCATTCCAGAGTTATGCTGGAACACACACACACACACACACACACACAATTTTATATATACAGTAGAACCTTGGGTGACGGCCGTAATCCATTCCGAGAATTTGGTCATCACCTGATGACATTATCACCGGCAGCACATGCACGAAAAAAACAAAATGGCATGGCACGGAAGAAGAAATCGCTGCGCTGCAGCTGTTTGGTTGCTGCCCAAGCACCCGTTCATGACCAGAGGTAAATATTTCTGGTCATGAACCGATCTGGTCACAAACAGAAGCATTCGCAACCAGAGGTTCTACTGTAGAGAGAAGATAGGTCTTCTCTACTTCTAGAACCTTGTTATAAAAGAGCATTTGGCTTAGGGTTTTTTTTAAATTTTAAAATTTTAAAATTTTAATTTAATTTATCCAAAACACAGGGCTTTGTTTAATTTGATTTTAAATGTACATATGTACATTGATGTTTTTATATAACCCTGTAAGCCGCCCCGAGTCTTCGGAGAGGGGTGGGGTATAAATTCAATAAATTCAATTCAATTCAATTTATAACATGCCATTTGTTTTCTGTATTCATCTGTACTGATCTTTTTCACATCAATACAATGTTCTCCTGTCTTGTCAATGACTATGCTATAAAGTGACTGTCGTGATATTTCTGCTCTGAAGAGTTAATTTTTAATGATAATTTACTGTATTTTGTATCTTTAATGAAAATGGAAAAAAAGATGAATAGTGACATTTCTCAAAGATTCACAGAGTCATCAGCAAAATCTTTTGCCTACAAATATTTGGCGGTAACTATTGCAAGAATCTGTCCAATCAACACATGAAAATGTCTAAAATGAAATGGAAAACTATAATGAAGCATATTAATGTGCCTCACAGTTATAAAAAAATTAGCATATATCACAGAAAGTGACATTTGGCTTCTGCCTCAACAGCAATGGAGAATAAAAATTCAATTTTTAATCATATAAATTTAGAAACTACCAATCAGAGAATTACAATTATGCTCACACAATTTATCCAGGAAAGTATACAAGCCATTTCAGCTTGCATGACATACAGATGTAAATTATTCAGATTTAATAATGTTATTTTCACTAATCTCTTTCTATAATAACCTGAAAACTATGGAAATAGCATTCTGAAAAAAATATTTGTCTAAAAAAACACCCTAATTTACAGCTTATCTGGCGGACTTTGTAAAAATTAAATTTGTCAGTGCTAGTTTGTTTTCTTCATATCAAAATATGCAACAAGGATCAATGAAGCAAGATAATAAACCCAGGAAACAAGGGAGACAACTATGAGCTTAGAGGATGAGATAGAACAGATGACACAAGAAATAGAACAAGGAGAAAAGAAGGAGAAGATAATAAAGTTGAGTGAAGTAAAGTATAGATTTACCTCACCTTTGGGCCTAATCTAGCATGATCCTTCTCTTAAATTAAAGCAGAACAAATCTCTGTTGAATGTCTTAGCCTAACAAACCTGTTTTTAACTGAAGCTAAACAGAGACAGAAGCAACAATGAGTTTTTGTTCTTATGATTAAAAATAAAGAGGTTGAAGGAGCCAGCAGCTTTCTCTTTTAATCCATACTTTGTTTTCATTATACTGTTTCTACAAAGGAATTTAATTTAAAAGAAAAAAGACATGGGTTGGAAATCTTGTTAATACACAAGTTACACCAAGCAACAAACCTAGTGCTAAACACGGCTCATTCTAGAATAGGACAAATCAAACATAACTGATAGCACAAACAGGTAACTGTATTAAAGTCTGGGATTATGTTCTTAGAAAACTTGGCAATGTCCTTGAATAGAGCCAAAGAGTTGCTTGGCAAATAGACAGCCAAGTGAGTGAATGAATAAAATCAGACTTTTCCTTTTGTCTGAAAAAGACTTCCACTATGTGTTTATTTCTTTCAGTCAGGCATTACACGAATTCTACAAAGCAAAAATGGAAACGTTAGCCTTCACCATGCTAGATGCTAAACCTCTTATACCAAAGGTGCTTTTTCAGGAGGCAACTGGACTTTCTTGTTTTTTTCTTTTGAGGACGTTTTACTTCCCATCCAAGGAGCTTCTTCAGCTCTGACAGGATAGTGGGGAGTGGAAGAAAGTTTTTTCTTCTGGAAAAAACCAGAAAGTCCAGTTGCCTCCTGAAAAAGCACCTTTGAAACTATCATGACCTGGGTGACTGAGAATCTCTACAGGCTGTTAAACTTCTTATAGCATTGTACAATGAAGTGTTTGGGGTGTTTATTAGATAAGAAAAAGCAATAACCAAGTGGGAGCCTCCCACTCCCTCCTATCTTCCAAAAAACCTGATAAAACTCCAGAATCATTGGTTTTTTACAACCTAGGAAGTACTACTATACTACCTTTTATTTTTCTAAAAGTCTAAATGATTTGAACTAAGCACTGTTTTAAAAAGCAGCATCCTCATCCAAATCTTTGGTGTTTTTCTTCTTTTTAAGAAAAATTTTGAATTCACATTGAGACATCTTCTCCAAATAGAGGGCCTCCAGAAATTTTGCAGCACTGCTGTATATAGAAGAGGAGGGAAGAGCCTACATGGTGTATTCCTTTAATTAATATTACCCCTATTTTCTAAATGCTGGCTTTTGTGCTGTGGGCAACTTTTTAAGTTATACCAAATAATTTCTTAGCTAGCTACATACTGTATGTACTATATTATATTTGTAGTTAATTTGAAGCCAATGTTTTCTTTCCCTACTATCCAAAATCTATCTTTATGATCCGGTGCTGTTCTGATTATTCACCAATCAAGTTCCTTATTCATAAGGAGCAAGCTACCTTTGGGGAATCACCACTTGCACCTTTCTACAAAACAGCAAAAAACAAAGGGAGAGTATAAGCTTTAAAGTTACTTACCATTAGTCATAACATGGTAATTTCAAGATTTTGCTCATTTGTAAAGGTCACTGGAAATGTGACCCAGCACAAGAACAAGTACAGGTTGTATTGCATTTGACCAGCACAGAGCTCATCCGAGAGAAGGAGAAAAATGAATATATAAACAAAACCTGAAACACTGCAAGTAAGAGGGTTTTTTTTAAAATGAGCCTGCTGTGTCAACACAATCAGTGCCTACGGGCAATGCAGAGGCCTCATGATACACTATGATTTTGATTTTTTTTTTAAAATGAAGAAGCAAAACTTTAAGACCAAAAAGAACTATGAACCGTGAAGATAAACAATACACTAGAAAGAAAACCAAGAGCTAACGAAGAAATTAGAAAAACCCTTAGAGGTAGCTTTAAAGAGAAATATATTTTAGATTTCTAGATTGTTCTGTCCAGAACGACATTTGTAGAAATAAAAGCCCTCTTTTAGGAATAGCATTGTTATTATAACCAATAGACATTATTTTAAATTATGTTTGAAAAATATTTCCTTAACTTTTGAATTTTTAAAAAATCCTTTTTCAATTTTTGGGGGGGTCAAAGCAATCTCCCGTATTTTTCAAAAGATCTGAATTATCTTCATGGCTAGTTTTTAATAACTTGTTCAAAGTTTTAAAAAATTCTGTGTTGCAAAAAAATCAATATGATTTATCACTATAATTGTGATTCTTGGCTAGGAAGGCAAGATGCTTTGAAGCTGTGAAGAGCAGCCACACCATCCAATATAAGGTCCTGGTGCTGTAAGAAGGTGTCTCTATACATCCCAAAGCCTTAAATCCTTAAATCCAAAGTGTTGCACAAGTCAGGCTCAAACTTCAGATTGTTCTTCCAGAATTCTTCCAGGGAACCTGTCTCGCTTAATGCAAGAATTCTCCATATTATTGAGAAGAATTCCTTGCTTTTAAATAAATTAGTTATACTGTATATCATTCTTAAAGTTTAGCATTCAGGATAACTACGGTACTTTAAGTAGTTCTATCAAATCCTCTATCTTCCCATTCCTCATATTGAACAAATTATTTCCCATGCTTAAAAAAAGACTTGGGTGAAGATCAGAAGAAGTGAAAAGTCAAGAGCTAATGTTTTGCCATATCCAGATTTTACATGAGAATTTAATGCAACTGCTTTACATTCTTTTGTTAATATTTTGTCACCTGAATTGTGTATTTTATAATTATTACTAGCTGATGACCCCGCCTTGCCCGGGTATGTATTTATTGGAATGCCATCTTGCTCCCTTGTCTTCCCCTTTGTATTTCTTCCTCCCTTCCTCCTTACTATTTCACTTTTGTTCTCATCCATCTTCCTTGGTTCCTTTCTTCCTTCCTTCCTTCCTGCCTGTCTTCCTTCTTTCCTTCCTTCCTCTCTCCTTATGTCCCCGCTCTGTGTTCCTTCCTTCAGTCCTATTCATTCATTCCTGTGTCACTTCTTTTGCCCTCCATCTTCCTTCCTTGTTTCTTCCTGTCTCCTCCCTCCTTCCTTCCTTACCTCCCTCCTGTGTTCCTTCCTTCCCTCCTTTTTCTTCCTTCCTCCCTCCTCTGTGTTTGTTTATTTTTGTTCCTTCCTGCCTTTCTTCCCTTCCTCATTCCGTTGCAGCGTACCTGGATAGTTATTGAAACTGAAGAGGTCGGTTGTGCTCTTGGTCGTCCGGCACAGCTCTGCTCTCGGCCGCCCAGAGCAGCTCTACTGTGGGCTGCCCGGTGCAGCTTTTCTCTCAGCCGCCCGGCACGGCTCTGATTGTGGCCGCCCGGCGTGGCACTACTGTGGGCCTCCAGGTGTGGCTTTGCTCTTGGCCGCCTGGCACGGCTCTGATTGTGGCTGCCCGGCACAGCTCTGACTGTGGGCCGCCCGGTGCGGCTCTGCTTCTGGCCGCCTGGAGCGGTTCTACTGTGGGCCACCCGGTGCGGCTTTGCTGTCAGCTGCCCGGGGCAGCTCTGATTGTGGCCGACCGGAGCAGCTGTATTGTGGGCCGCCCGATGCGGCTCTGCTCTTGGCCGCCCGGAGCAGCTCTACTGTGGGCTGCCCGTTGCAGCTCTGCTCTTGGCCGGCTGGTGCGGCTTTGTTCTCAGCCGCCCGGTGAGGCTCTGATTGTGGCCACCCGGCGCGGCTGTACTGTGGGCCGGACGGGCGGGCTGGAGCTCCCCAGATGGGTGGAGCAGGGCGGGGATTCGCGGCAACCACAGGCTGGGTGGTCCGACTGGTGGTTCAGCAGGGACTTCCCTTTGTGTCTGGCCTGGCTGAGGGAAGGGAGGGCAGCCGCTGCCAGCCGAGCTCAGCTGCTGGAGGCGACGTGACATTGAGGGGGGGGAAAAACCCTCCGCCTTGCACGAAGTCTTCGTGGGCAGCCTCACTGAGGAAGAGCCGGGCAGCTGAATCCCCAGCGGGGTTGGAGGGAAACAGGGCAGGGTCTAGAGGGAAGGTGCCTGAGGGGGCGAAAGGGTTTCCCGCCCCAGCAGAGCCGCCTGCCAGAACAGGAGGGTAATTACTTATCTTTCCATTGGCAGCAGTGGCAGATCGGCTGCCTGGGTGAACGTGTATACTCCATGGGGTTGGGGCCATTTTCTGTTGTTTGTGAGGCAGTTGCCGCTTGAAATACGGAATACAGACATGCGTAGTGGAGGCTTGTTGCTGATCATGCGCAGTGCCTGTTTTGTGGTAGTTTGCTGGGGGATGTCTATTTAGCCCTCTTTTGGGGGGTGAAAGAGGCACCCCACAGACTGGAGACCCCGACAGTGATCTTTTCGCAAGAATAAGGAACCTATGTTTAAATTTTGGGGGAGATTGGTGTAGGGATGTGGATTTGTATACGGGACATACAAAAATACTTTTTTCGGGGCTTCTCTTTTATAGATATAGATTTCAAAATTATTATTACCCGCTTTCCTATCATTTTGGGAACTTTAATATAGCAACTTTATGAGGCAACACATGGACTTTAGCTTTAAGTAAAGTCCATCCACATTTAACACACTAAAAGGAATCTATGGTACATATGCTACTACAACAGAAAGGCACCTTTATTAACAAAAAAAAACAACCCCTGGGCTTTGTGAAAAGATAAAACTTTGGTTAAACATGGCTAATAGCAAAATGCATAATTTACAAGTAAGGATAACTCAAAAAGTGTGTGGCCTAGTAATCTGTTTGGTGAAGATCAATCCAGAAATTCTTTTTTCACCTTCCTGTAAGTCCAGTACTGCTTCTTATGGAAGTAAACATCAGTGATCTGGAAGTGATGAATGAAATGCAATCTAATTTATATTAGGGATTTGTGATTCCATTTCTACCTTATATCAATGGAGCTAAAGGTTTTTATATACTTTATCTAAAAATACCCTGTAGGAAATATTACACATGTCCTGAACAAGCCTCCCATAAATAATATTCTAGAGGATGAGAACTTTATGTGCTTGCTATTTGTCAATACAAAAATACACAAACATAATTATTGCATAGATTTAATAACACTACTTGTTGAGAAAGTAATTGCAAAAACTGATTCCACATTGATTTTCAAAAGCAGAATGAAAAGCCATAAAACTATACAAGTTTCAGCTCAATTTAATTTTGCCATATATATAAATTTGACATCAATGGTGGTTTCATATATATATATAGAATCTCTATAGATATTTATTTTCCAGTTAGTTGAGCTAAAAACTAATAAAGCAGGCACAGATGCCACCTACAGGCTACATCATAAGCAGACCTTAAAATCCAAAATGGCTTATTTGGCTTTATAACATTTCCTAAGTAAAATATTACTTAGGACATAAAAGGCTATATGAAGGTTTCCTCAGCAAGATTTTAAGACTACTGCAATAACAGTTCAAGGAATCTATTATATGATTATTATTTTTTCTAGGAAAGAAAATACTTCATATAAATAATGTAGGGTCAGTTTAGGGAAGGCAATAATACACACATTTATGGAGAGGATATAATTGGTAAGACTTGCATTCTTTTACAATCTGCTTTGGCCTGCACTGAGTAAATAATGTGGACATTGCATTTCATCATTCTGTAAATACGCCTCTATAGGCAAGAAAATGGATGTGTTGATACAGCCAATTTATCTTCTTTTTGCATACTTGTCCACTTCATCTTCAGACACAGAACATGAATACAGTTTTGGTCATATGCTTAGCTATGATAAGACTTTTCAAGTTCAGGACCTAATCCTGCTTCATCATATCTCCTTTAACACTTCACTCAGACAAAATAAATTCACAAAAAAATTTAAATTGGTCAACTTAAAAAAACAAGTGCAAAACTAAAAAATAAATAAATATGATAAATGGATAACTTCCCTTACAACTGCCACTACCATGTCTCTGCAAGCAAAAAATCAGATATGGTAAAAAAAGCTGGTAAGTGGTCAGAATTCAATTTAGTGTGACTGAAACAATATTTTCAAGTTTTGTGATTATTGTACAGTTAAGAGGACAACAGATTGTTAAACAGACAATGAAACAATATGTATTTATTAATGAGATATTATCTTATTTGATCTGAAAGAGTCTTGACTTGCAAAGAATGGAACCCTTTGAAGACATGGTACCTCTTCAACATGCATGAAGACCATCTCTGGTGTCCACAATACAGAGCTTGAGATGCACAATCTATACTTGTATAAAATCTACTTCAAGTTAAGCTTGACTTTTGGTGACTTCATGGACATATATCCATGCAGGGTTTTCTGACAACAGTACAGGAGGCGTTTCCATTGCCTTCCATCAGTTTGGTTTCGTTGTTGTCAATCTATACAGAGCGGCCTAGCAGTTAAGATGCTGGGCTTGGCGACCAGAAATTTGGCAGTTCAAGATCCAAGAACCGCATCATGGGGTAAGCTCCTGTTCTTGCCCCGGTTCCTGCCAACTTAACAGTTCGAAAGTTTGCAAATCCAAGTAGGTATCACTTCAGTGGGAAGGTAACAGCATTCCATGCACCTCGGCATATTATAGTCATGCTGGCCACATGACCACAGAAGCATCCTTGGACAATACTGACTTCCTCTGCTAGGAAATGGAGATGAGCACTGTGCCCTAGAGTCGAACACGGATGGGCAGAGGGAAACCTTTACCTTTACTCTATAGACTAGCTCCAAGTCCTGGTATTCTATCCAAGTACTCAGCAGGCACAATCGTCTTTGGTTTTGAGGCTTACATGTATAGTTTCATGTTAACTCAATATAAAATCATGATCCCACTGGGTTGCAGGAGTTGTGGTGATTTTGAATTTTTTAGCTGGACACAAGAAACCAAGTTTGCTTGACCCACATGATTCTGGGGGCAGAATTAGTTGGTGGTGCAGGCTAACTGCTGCTCACAAGTTGGGATACAATGCACCAGGCATACCTGTATGGGACCCTAGTATCACTAACAGATTCATTAACTACAGTCTTTTGAAACAGCACAAGTAAGAGGCTTTTATGTTATTAATGCTGAGAGGTAACAAAGCATCATTGATGCCATCTGCTTAATGCCTCACAGCATTATCATCTTGGCAATATGTAGCTGACAACAGAGAATTAAAACAAATGGTCTCTGTTCCCTCATCTGATTCCACTGACTCTTGCTTCACCTTTTCTTTTTGCAATTCTTATTCGTTTTACCCTTTGTCTCAGTTCATATTTGTACACAATGCACATTTGGATGCATGACAGGAAGCTAGAAAAATGATTGGAAAAGAATGCCAATCTTGTTCTGTTTTCAACAGGGTGACAAATTCCACTGCTGCAGTAAAAATTCCTTATGATGAACTCTTCTGACTCTCTTCTATAGGACTACAAATATAACTACTGTTGTACTGTCCTTGAATAAAACTTGGACGTTGATGGAGAAATAGTAGTCACTTTATGTTAGCTGAATCGGCTTAATATAAAGAGACTATTATTTTTCCACTGGTGTTCAAGTACCATTCCTAAGCAATTGTTAAGAAAGCGTATGTGTACAGTATATAGTAAATGCCTCAGCAGAAATACTACCAGTGGTAGTACACCAAAAATAATCATTTAAATTTGATTTCCTATGGATCAGTTATAACTAAAATACCATGGAAGAAATGGATTTGTACCTTTTATTCACCTCTAGAATTGTTGATCATGCACCTTAATCTGATTTTAGTAGAAAACAGAAAAGCTAATTTATCTTCACTCTCCAAAAAATCAAGGTAATTACTTCTACCTTTTGTTGTTGTTGTTTTTGCTGTCCTTTCTACAAAATTCAATCATACTGCATCACCTTCACATTTTCTGTTCCTGGAAAGTTCTTATGATAAAGAGTCCTGAAACATTTAATACAGAACCTACTGCCTTTTTAGTCCATATATCTAGAATCGCCCGCTTGAACTCTACATTTCAAATATTTTTTCAGCCGTTTATAACAACTTGCCTCAAATTTAAATCATCCTAACTTGTATTTCAAGCTTTACCATTTAAACTTACATTTATTTTAAATGTAAATATTATAAAATTGAACGTCTAAATCATATTTAAGTTGCAACCTGTTTAACATTATAACTGTCATGAGAAGACATATGGTTATTTATGAAATAAATCTAGTCACAATTAACAATTTCAAATCTTTATGTTTTAATAGAGTGCTTAGTAAGAGTTTAATATTACAATGCTGATTCATTAAAAACTCTTCTTTATTAATCTACTGTTCATCAATACTGGAATGATAATGAGCTATTTTTGTAAGGTCGTCTTAATGTTAGTAAGATAACATACGGGATATATTTTAAATACCAGAAAACTCTATAGAAAAGTTAAGGATTTAAGGAATTTTCCTGTGAGAAAGCTGGCATGATTTATGTTTCTCAAATTGCTATGTGGATTAGAAGACAGTTACAGCATTCTTTAGATTTCACATTTCTCACATTTGGAAGAGTTCTTAAAACAAAGCATGAATGAAATCTTTCTATCATGTCCCTAAAAAGGGTTGAAATCTATGCTGTGCTTTTTAAGAATTCTCTTTAATTTTTTCTTCTGAGCCATTCTAAAATTTCTACTGCTTCCCACCTGAAGGGCATTCACTTAACAATGGGAATTGAGACTGTTTGGATTGCAGTTGCTAAGCAAAACGGTCACATTTTATGATCACATTGCTTAACAATGGCAATCCCAGCCCCAATTGCCATTGTAGGATGAGGATTATCAACAGTATAGGACTGTGAATTTGTCTTCATTTTGGTACTGTGTCCCTACATTGCACACAATATTTTCATAGCTTTGTTGGCGTACATCTTACATTTAT